>JARQOC010000002.1:224181738-224224171 GCA_033576535.1 Allobates femoralis
AATCCACAGCATAAATTGACATGGCGCAGATTTTATGTAATGGCACTGCAGATTTCCATTTGTAGCATGTGCCTGAGTTTTGCACATGCCCTCCTAGCTTTCTGTCATATATAAAGTACTGTATTCTTGTCACTTGTCCCGATGTGTGCAATCTCTAGACTTGTTGACTAATATATTGCTAATTACTCCAAATTCGTCTCTGTTGGAGATGCGGCACATTTTACATGGAAGTGTGATATCTGCCTTTATTTGCTCGAAGATGCTGTCAGCTGCAAAAAAAAATGAAGGTTACTACTGCGTCTGAATAATCTAATTCTGTATCTTATCCCCAAAGTCAATAATAAAGTGGAATTTTTTTATCTCTGTTCAGCGTGTCAGAGAGACATTAAAAAGCAACAATGTATCATGTGAAAGGTAATATTAATGTTAGGGGCCGCTTTACTCGTCGCGATATTGTTCCGATATTGCATACAACTTCACGGGAGCGCGAACGTTTTTGGCACTTGACCAAGATCGCATAGGAGATGTCACACCGGAAGATATCGGCAGGCAGCACAACTACGATGGTGTACGCCCCTTCTTTGCGCTGGGTATGCACAACCCAGGGAATGAGCATTTATCATTGGAGTGAATAGGGGAAGTTGTGCTCCAAATCGTAGTTGCGCTGTCACACAGCCTGATCCTGCCACATCGCATATGCAAAATCGTATGGTTGAAGGGCTTGCGCAATCTTCTTGCAATATTGTAGGTAGATTCCCCCCCGCCAAGTCGCATTGCCCATTTACATGACACCACGCACAAACAATATCAACTGCAACGACCATACCACGGGACTTTTTGTCAATGTTTCATTGTGATATCGCGACGTGTAAAGCGGCCCTTGAACAGCCCACCTAAAGGTTGGTTTTACACTACCGATTTTCGCCATCAGCGTGAATCAGACATACACTGGATGCACCCGCATCAGTATTTGGGCTCCATTGACTTTCAATGAGGCCACAGGAGCTTGTGGGTGCATCCAGTTGTGTATGGTTCACCTGTATCTGGGTGTATGCAGGTGTCCACAGACTTTTTTCATAGAGACAAAAATCTTCATCTTGAGATTTTGGTTTCCGTGAAAAAAAGCTGTGATGCATCGGATCGAGGTCACCAGGGTAAAATCTGAATGGGGACCTACGAAACACGGAATCATCCGGACTCCAGATTGCGGTGGATTTGAATTTCTGGTCCGTGTTCTCTGAAGTGCATGCGCGGAACGCAGTTCGAAACGATACGCCCCCTAGGGGACTGGTTCTTGATTGTCCACCGGATCCAGGAAGAATATGCAAACCATTTCCAGGGATATAGTGTCACGCTCTTAGTTGGCACTGACTTTGCTGGAAGCTGCTGAGAATGTCATGGTGGAGGTCCGAACCTTCTCACTATCAGAGATACAATCGGGATCAGGGCCATTCGGGGTTCCTAGACTCTGGTCAGACTAGTCTTCCCTGGTCACTCTGCCCGTAATTGCCATTCCCTTATCATTCCCTACACCGTGACATTATCAGCAGCCCATACCTTTTCCCTTGAGTCACTGTCTCAGACTGCCTCAGCTGATGCATTTTGGTGAGATGATGGTGAGAAGATTTGGGCCTCCAGCAATGTCAGCGCCAACTAAGCACGTGACACAGTGGGTGGATATGGTTAGCTTCTTTAACTTTAAACTTTAGGGTTTGTTCACATGTACAGCAAGTATTATCTCTTTGCAAGAACAATGCTGCATGAAAGAAAACTTTTTATTTTTTTCTTTCTTATGTATTAACACCCCCCCCCCCCCCCCCCCACTTATTAGACTGGAAAAGAAAATCGGCATGCTGCAAATTTAAAACTGCTGCTTAAGGAAAAAAAAGTATGCATGAGATTTCGATGTCTCACTCACTTTTCAGGGAAAGTAACATTTTACATTTTTCAGAGCAAAAATGTGACCTGTACATGCCCTGAGCATCATTCTGACGTGTCTGGGTTCATGTTTATGCTCTCCCTGTGTTTTCCATTGATTTAGCATTCTACCTAGTGGGACTGTATATGTCTGTTCTTCTTTTTATATATTTATGATTTGTTTCACAATAGCATTGTGGCTTCTGGTTAAATTTAAACAATAAGTAATGGCTAACTGATGTGACAAAGGTTACTTCTTTTTCCCAGACTGATTATATAAGGCTGTAAATAAAGCCTTGTCTCCACTCCACAGCTTACAGTTTATCTATTAAGTTATTTGTACATTCTGATTTCATTCAAATTCTGCACTGATTGAAATAGACAATACAGATTAGATTATAAATGTACCTAGAAACCAAGAGGCTACATTGATTGAGTAATGGACATGTTTGTTTAGAATAATGATCCTAATACATCCCTCCTTTTATTACCCTTGTGCTGCCAACTAGTAAATAAACAAAACCAAAGAAATGAGCCTGAGCACACGTCGGTGGAACGTGTAGGAGCATGTTCACACGGTGGCCATTTAACTGATGCCCTAAGTACTATTAATAAATGTTAACACTTACCCTATGTTGTTTATATCAAAAAAGTGTAAAAGCCTTCCCACCCAACAAGGTGTAACCTAATCAAGGATGGTCCTTACCTTGAGCAGGACAAGGGCCCAACTGCTCAGACACCTGCCTATGGAAAGCTCTATAAATGAGGAGGGAACCACAACCCTGTATGTGCACAAACTACAGCAAAACCAATGAAAGGAGCTGGAGCACATGTTTGTATACATGCAGTTGGCGCCTAGCCTGCTCTGCTCCATCTACATTGAGATTAATTATTGCACACTACAATAGTTCAAATGCAAAATTTGTCTTTATTGGCTGGAATCACACTCTCGGTGGACTTGTCACAGATGATTAACTTGGACTGGCCTTCCCCTCTCTGGACGGGAGCATCAGCTGCTTGTGTTTCTAAGCAGCTCCACACTCCCGTCCTGACAAGGGAGAGCCATTCCAAGTTACTCATCTGTGACACGTCCGACTTTGTCGTATATCACATGGACAGTGTGATTCCAGCCATTGGTGAAAAGTTGCGACTATGGGAATTTGATGTTTTGGCCAGACGTATTGCCTTGTTCAGAAGTCGCTGGAACAAAATGGGGTACAGAGAATGAATAAACATAACATAATTTATATACATGGATTATATACACAAATTCATTGTAGTCTAGGCTATTAGGAGTAGAGTACATTGTCTAGTAGGCTCAAAAGAATCAATGAATAAATGGCACATTCAAGTTAAATCCCTTATGGCCTACTAGGCAATGTGCACTACTCCTAGTTAACCTAGACTTCAATGTATTTGTGTATATAGTCCCATTTGTATATATTTTATGTTCATTTATTTCTATTTACCCCATTTTTTTTTTCTTTTTCCAGCAACTTTTGTGAACAATGCCATACGTCTGGCCGAAACGTCAAATTCCCATAGATGCAACGCTCCCCAATAAAGACGAATTTTGCATTTGGACTACTGTAGTGTGCAGTGATTGTTGCATACTATAAATTTTTGGAATCTACTGTATTCCATTCTCTTGCATCTCTATTTTGGACCCTTGGGTCATGTGCACACTAAAGTTAACTTATGGGGCCGTCACACGCATCAGTATCGCGTGCACGATCACTGCTGCACGTGTCGTTGCAGCGATATTGAAACGTGTGACAGGGCGCATCAACCAGCGATAAATCGCTGGTTGATGGTCGCCAGGTTTTAGAACCTGTTCTAAAACCTGATGACGGTTGCCCGGTAGACACGCAACATCGCTGCGTGTGACACCGGGAGATGCGATCAGCCAGCTCCCAGCGCCTCTCAGGAAGCGCTGGCAGTTGGTATCCAGGGTAAACTGCGGGTAACTAGGCAGAGCGCGCTGCCTAGATACCCGATGTATACCTTAGTTACCAGCCATCTCCGCTAACTGGCTGGTATCTAAGGTACACAGCGGGTAACTAGGGACCCTAGTTACCCGCTGTGTACCTTAGATACCAGCTGGTGAGCAGAGAAGGCTGGTAACTAAGGTATACATCGGGTATCTAGGCAGTGCGCTCTGCCTAGTTACCTGCAGTTTACCCTGGATACCAGCCTGCAGACATCGTGGAAACGATATTGAAATCATTTCCACGATGTCGCTGGTAAAATGATCGCTGGTGAGTCTGCCGGTGTGACAACTCACCAGCGATCAGTCGTCAGCGATCAGATCACTGACGACATTGACGTGTGTGACGGCTCCATTAGTCCATCTACGTTGAGGTCGGTTGACACAGTGAGGATTTAAAGGGAACCTGTCAGGTGAAGCCAGCAGCAATCACACATTTTCACATCAAAATTCTCCTCCTAACCAGCCCTGTATAACCTCATTCTCTAAAAGCAATGTGTGAAGAAAAATTAAACCTTTTTTATTTATATTTTTTTTATGTGCATTTTTGTACTTTAACTCGTTGAAGAGGCATTGTTTCCCCAGACTAGTCAGCCCTCTTTCCATTTTTTATTAACCCCTGTGGGTGTGCGAACATGATTTACATGAAAATCTTGTGCACAGCTAATTACAGCAGCGGTGGTGCGCCTCTGAAGATGGGTGTCCATGTCCCAGCTTCAGAGAGGAGCACTGTGCATGTTCGGAGGAACAGCTTCAGCACTTCCATGTGCAGTGCTCCTCTCTGAAGCTGGAACATGTACGCCCATCTTCAGAGGCGCACCACCGCTGCTGTAATGAGCCGCGCATGTGTGCAGGATTTTCAGGAGCCGCAATGCCATCAGATCATCTGTTCTCATACCTACAGGGGTGTGACAATGTGGAAAGAGGCTGACTAGTTTAGGGAAAGTACGTCCCCTTAACTATTCGGAGGCCTAATTTGTGTTAAAAAATAGGAGATAAATGCTTTTATTAAACGATTCTCTAAAATCAAATGTGTATACTGGGCTGGTAAAGAAGGGAATGAAGACCTGCAAATGTGACGACTGCTGTCTTAGATGGCATAACGCACATGACAGATTCCCTTTAATACTAGATGATGGGACTGTCTTGGTTGGGGTACACAATGTCATGGTAACATGACTTTTTTTTATTTATTTTTTTTTTTTATTTCAAGATCAAAAACAGTGTTACTATGTACCCTGTGTTGGACCTGGGAACAGTCATGGGGGTGGAGTCTACTTACTCCTGTTCCCACAATGTACTTTTCAGGTAATCCTCAAGCGGGTCCTTAACCCCACACCCTCCCTAGCTCCATCACTCTCTTTCCCTTCTTTTGAGGTCCACACATACAGCCCACAGGGGTCACCTACCCAGTTCCTAGACCAGTGATGGCGAACTCCAGGCCTCGAGTGCCACCAACAGTGCAGGTTTTCAGGATTTCCTCAGCATTGCAGAGAGGTTGGAATCATTACCAGTGCAGGTGATTATATTATCACCTGTGCAATGTAAGGAAATCCTGAAAACCTGCACTGTTGGTGGCACTCGAGGCCTGGAGTTCGCCATCACTGTCCTAGACCATTTTTCTTGTGGCTGACACATTTCATGTCCTCAGAATTACCAACCCTTATTCCGGGAGACTTTAACATCTCCATAAACAGCCCCATCTGCATCCCTGCTCCTATCTCTAGCCACTTCTCTTGCCCTCTCACAGCTCTCAACCTCTGAGACACACAAACATGGTAACACCCTTGACCTGGTCTTTGTCCGTCTATGTTCAACCTCCTCCTTGGATAACTCTCCTTCCTCTCTCTGATCACAACATTCTATCCTTCATGCTCACAAATCTTCACCCACCCCAGTGCACCCCTACCTATCGCACATCCAGAAATCTACAGGCCATTAACCCTCATACACTCACTGACTCGCTACATTCTTCACTGTCCCCGATCTCCTCTTTCTCCTATCCCTATCTGGTGGTGAATCACAACAATGACACTCTCAGAAGCCCCTGGACCAAGTAGCGCCCCTCACCCTCAGAACCTCCAAAGACAGAGTAAAACAGCCCTGGCTCATATCACAAACTCTATTCCTCCAGAGATGCTCTAGGAGTGCTGAACGTCTGTGGAGGAAAACCTGCACTCCAGAAAACTTCATTCGCTATAAATTTATGCTGAGAAATTACAACTCTGCCCTTCACCTCGCCAAACAAACCTACTTCACCACCCTGATCTCCTCACTAGCCAACAACTCAAAGAAACTGACACTTTTCACTCTCTCCTCAGTCCTAAAGTGCATGCCCCTACCACTGACCTCTGTGCTGATGATCTGGCCTCTTACTTAACTAAGAAAATAGAAAACATCCGTCAGGAAATCAACTCTCAACCTCAAAGCGATGTTACTCCCATCCCTCCTCAAATCTCCTCTGGCTCACTCTCCACATTTGACCCAGTCACAGAAGAAGTCTCCAGGTTCCTCTCTTCCCCTCATCCCATTACATGCACCACTGCCTCCATCCCCTCACACCCACTCCAGTCTCTCTCTCCATTGGTCACCACTCACCTAACTAAAATCTTCAATCTCTCACTCTCTTCTGGCATCTTCCCCTCCTGCTTCATACACTCTATCATTACACCATCTACTATATAATCGTCTTATCGTGTCTGTCTGTTTGTCTCTCTGTAATGTAAATGCCGCGTAGCAGATTGGTCGCGCTTGACCAGACAGGCGCACTCTGGCCACAAGAGTCGGATCTGGCTGCAGAACTCGGGACCGGATAGCGGGGAACTGGACTGCATGCCCAGGGTGCCCGGAGCCGCTGACAGCCACCCTCTGGTGACGTGCTGCACACCGACGCGTGCTGCACACCAGCACCGCTGACGGTATCTACTATGTAATTGTCTAATTCTGTCTATAACATAAATTCCGCGTCACTGATTGGTGGCGGGCGGCTGGCGCGACCAATCAGTGACACGAATAGTCCGGCCACGAATTGCCGTGGGATTTGAACCACCCTCTGCTGATTGGGCGCGCCCAATCGGCGTTATTGCATGGGATTTAAATCCAGCTTCGCTTTGCATTATTCTTAAATTTTCATACATAAACTACATACATATTCTAGAATACCTGATGCGTTAGAATCGGGCCACCATCTAGTTATTAAAGAAAACCTCTCTTGACCCATCCTGCACAAATAACTACAGACCAGTCTCCAATCTACCCTTCATCTCTAAACTCTTGGAGCGCCTGGTCTACTCTCACTGTACATGTTACCTCTCCAATTACTCTCTTCTAGACCCATTACAGTCTGGCTTCCGACCCCTACACTCTACAGAAACTTCCCTCATCGATGTGACCCAATGACTTTCTGACGGCAAAACGTAATGGTGAACACTCTCTCCTTATTCTTCTTGCTCTACAGCCTTTGACACTGTTGACCACCATCTCCTCTGTATGCTGCACTCAATCTGCATTAAGGACACCGCTCACTCCTGGTTCTCTTCCTATCTTTCTGACTGCTCTTTCAGTGTATCATTTGCTGGCTCCACTTCCTCTCGCTATTGGGGTCCCTCAGGATTCAGTCCTTGGCCCTCTTGACTTCTCTCTCTACACAGCCCCTATTGGACAGACCATCAGATTTGGTTTCCAGTACCACCTTTTATGCAAATGACACACAACTATACACTTCATTCCCTGACCTTACCCCTGCTGTATTACAGAACGCCAATGAATGTCTAACCGCATTCTCCAATATCATGTCCACTTTGTACCTGAAACTCAACCTTTCCAAAACTGAACTTCTTTTTATGATCCCGCCCTCCACCCTAAATCTGACTTCTCCCTCTCAGTGTGCGACACCACGAAAACATCTAGGCAGCAGGCTCGCTGTCTGGGTGTTACATTTGATGCTAATCTGTCATTCACTTCCTACATACAATCTCTCAACCGCTCTTGTCGCCTGGAACTGAAGAACATCATTCGCCCCTTCCTCACCATGGAAAAAATTTAAAATCATCACAGTGGCCCTGGTACCACTCCCACCTTGATTATTGCAACTCTATATTAATTGGCCTCCCCCTCACTAGGTTTCCCCCTCTCCATTCCATCCTTAATGCAGCAGCCAGGATCACCTATTTGACTAACCGTTACTCAGATGCTTCTGCTCTGTGCCAGTCATTGCACTGGCTTCCTATACACTACAGGATCCAATTCAAATTGCTTGTTCTCACCCACAAAGCTCTTCATGGTGCAGCACCTCCCTACATCTCCTCCATCATCTGTCTATCACCCCACCTGTTGTCTTTGCTTTGGGAGTGCCTTTAGACTAACATCTGTTTTAATCCGAACCTCCGACTTCTGGCTCCAAGACTTTTCCTGAGCTGCACCAACTCTCTGGAATGTTCTACCCCAAGAAATTAGGACTACCCCAACTTACTTGGCTTCTGGCGCTCCCTAAAAACACAGGGATCCGCAAGCTGACCGCACCCACCGCCAGCCCCTATCTTTGTAATGGGAACGCACGGTCATGCGCAGGTGTGCGCATGACCGTGTTCTCCCATTCACTGCAATATGTGATTTGTACGCAGGCGGATGCCCGTGCACAAATCGCACACTCTCGTCCGCACCAGGAACATGGTCGCATTCCCTGTGTGGATGAGAGTGTGTGATTGTGTGTGATTTGTGCATGGGCATCCGCCTGCGTACAAATCACATAATTGCAGTGAATGAGAGCGCACGGTCACGCGCACACCTGCGCAGCACCATGCGTTCTCATTATAAACCTAGGAGCTGCGTTCAGCTTGCGGATCCCCTCCACAGGACGCTGCAGAGGGTCTGCAAGTCTGAAGCCAGTCTTGGTGTGTTTTTTTTTTTTTTTTTTTTTTTTTTTTATTTAGTTTTATGACTGTTTGTATATGAATCTGACTGACTTGTAAAGTGCTGCGGAATATGTTGGCGCTATATGAATACAGATTGTGTACTACTATATACTTACTGTAGGGTGTATGCTGCTCTTGTTTATCTTCGGTTTTGTCTGTCTAGTAACAAGCTTGGTTTAGTGTTGATCTGATGTGCGTGTTCTTCAGACGAGTGGCTTGTGTGTAATGTTCCACGTCACGCTGCTCCGCTTGTTTCTACAACACATGTATGACAGTCAAGCCGTGCATTTTAGGGAATTGGCTGCAGTCTTCACCGCAGTGTGGAACTTGGCAGCTTGGTGTAAAATCTTGAAGGTTGGTGGCAAAGCTGGACCAGTTCTATACATACACACAGCTATACAAGTGCACATGTATATGATAATATATATATATATATATATATATATATATATATATATATATATATATATATATATATATATATATATATATATATATATATTATACACAATATTCTTGTCTTGATTGGTTTTCAAAATTTTACGCACAAACTAAATTCATAAATATTCACGTACAGAATTTGCTACATTTCCTATTCCATAACCTTCATTCCCCTCAACCAGACACCCTTTTCCTTCTCTTGCTCCGAGCAGTTCTACAGTACTTTGTAGAATTGTATACCCTCTGAATTGTAAAGTGCTGTGGAATATGTTGGCGCTATATAAATAAAGATTATTTATTTTATTTCAACTTTTAATATCCCCAACTGTCCTTGCGAGTCCTCCAATGAATATCATTCTGTATGTATAAAGGGTGCCATTTTATTACATATTTTTCATTTTCTCCATTCTATGAGAAGAAATCTGACTGCACTCATGTCATCCCAGTGAAGTGTGACTTTTCATGCACCCACAGGACTTAAATGGGTGTGCAATGTCCAATTTGTGCCATAATTTGCACCATGCTGTTTTTGTGGTGGTGTTTAGTTTATTTTTCCTCCCCATTAAAAAAAAAAAAAAAAAAAAAAAAAATCTAGATTGCCCCATAAAATAATATTGGTCCAAGTGCTATCCAATAAAGCACATTACAGCACTCATCCAAGTCATGCTGGGGTGTTAGCGAGTCCATAAAGTGACAGTATGTACATAAGATCTGTTTTCATTAATCAGTCGAACCACTGGGCTTGAGAAAGAAGGGTCAACCTTTGAAACGTCGCCACTATGGATCAGTGCAGAGTTCACTTGATTTCTTTGATTTGGGAGTGCTGCCTATTTTTATCTATCATTATTATTTTTTTTTTTTATTATTTACATAGCGCCATTAGGTTCCATGACGCTTTACATGAGGATAGGGGAGACAATCAGGACATATAGGTACAGGAGGGGACCCTGTCCACAAGGGCTCACTCTGAGGGGCATGTGAGGATACAGTAGTCTAGGGGAGTGTCAGTTATGGGGCGGTCGCCTGGGTCTCATGGCAGGTTGTAGGCTTGACGGAATAGGTGAGTCTTCAGGTGACACTTGAAGCTTCTCAGGGTCGGAGAGTGTCTGACGTGTTGGGGCAGGGAGTTCCAGAGTATGGCAGATGCCAGGGTGAAGTCCTGAACGCGGTTGTGCGAAGAGTAGATGAGGGGGAGTAGAGGAGGAACTCTTGGGAGGAACGGAGGTTGCGTGAGGGTAGGTATCGGGAGACCAGGGCGGAGATGTATGGTGGGGACAGGTTGTGTATTGCTTTGTATGCCATGGTTAGTGTTTTGAACTGGGATCTCTTGGAGTCGAGGAGCCAGTGAAGAGCTTGGCAGAGGGGGGAGACAGGGGAGTAGCGGGAGGACAGATGGATTAGTCGGGCAGCGGAATTGAGGATAGATTGGAGAGGTGTGAGGGAGTTGGGAGGCCAGTGAGAAGGAGGTTGCAGTAGTCAAGGCGGAAAATGATAAGGACATGAATAAGTGTTTGTTTTAGCGGTGTCGTGGGTAAGGAAGGAGCGGATCCGTGTGATGTTTCTAAGCTGGAGCCGGAGGGATGTGGAGATGGCTTCAATGTGGGGCTTGAAGGATAGGGAGGAGTCAAGGATTACCCGAGGCACTTGGCTTGGGAGACTGGGGAGAGGGCGCAGTCATTGGCGCAGATGGATAGGTTGGAAAGTGGGGGGAATTTCTTGGGGGGGGGGGGGGGGGGGTTGGGGGAGGAGAACTATGAATCCAGTTTTGTCCATGTTGAGTTTAAGGAAGCGAGCAGAAAAAAAGGATGAGATGGTGGAAAGGCATTGTGGTATTTTGGAGAGTAGGGAGGTGATGTCGGGGCCGGACAAGTAGATTTGGGTGTCGTTGGCGTAGAGGTAGAACTCAATGAGTTGCCCTAGGCCAAGAGTGTATATGGAGAAAAGTGGTGTTCCCAGGACCGAACCTTGGGGGACTCCCAACAGAAGAGGGGGTAGGGCGAGGAGCAGGTGTGGGAGTGGGAGACACTGAAGGTCCGGTCTGCTAGGTATGAGGAGATCCAAGAGAGGGCAAGGTGGGTGATGCCGAGGGATTCCAGGATCCGGAGAAGAAGGGAGTGGTCAACCGTGTCAAAGGCAGCGGACAGGTCGAGGTGGATGGAGTAGTGGCGTTTGTTCTTGGCAGCAAGTAGGTCGTTGGTGACTTTGGTCATGGCTGTTTCGGTGGAGTGGAGGGGTCGGAAGCCGGACTGTAGGCGGTCGAAGTGGGAGCAGGAGGAGAGGTGAGAGGACAGTTCAGAGTGGACGTGCTGTTCGAGTAGCTTAGAGGCGAATGGGAGAAGAGATATGGGGCGATGGTTGGCGACAGAGGTAGGGTCGAGGGAGGTTTTTTTTTTTAAGGATGGGCGTGATTAGGATGTGTTTTGAAGGCCGAGGGGAAGGTGCCATTGGTAAGTGATAGGTTGAAGAGGTGGATGAGGGCTGGGATGAAAATGGAGGTGTGGTTGGGAATGAGGTGGGATGGGAGCGGGTCATGGGCGCTGGTGGTGGTGTGATTTCGACAGGAGGGAGGAGAGTTGGTCTTCAGTTATGGGGGTGGAAGTTGCTAATGGAGGAGGAGGAGGGCAGTGTAGTTGAGAGGGGGAGTTGTGGGGAAAGTGGGCCAAAGCTGTTTCTGATCTTGTCGATCTTCTCCTTGAAGGTCGCAAAGTCTTCAGCGGAGATGAGGGGAGAGGGGGGAGGAGCGGGCGGAGTAAGGAGTTGACAGTTTTGAAGAGCTGTTTGGGGTTGCAGGATAGAGAGGATATTAGGGATGAGAAGAAGGCTTGCTTGGCAGTAGCAAGTGCCGTCTTGAAGTCAGTGAGGGATTGTTTGAACTGAGCAAAGTGCTCGGAGGTGCGGGACTTTTTCAATCTCCTCTCGGCGACCCTGGACGCCCATCTTAGGTTTTTATTGAGGGTCGTATGCCAGGGTTGCCTGTTAGTGCGTGGAATGTGAGGGGGGCGGCTAGGTCGAGGGCGTTCGTTATTGTGGTGTTGTATAGGGTGGTGGCAGTGTCTGTCACCAGCGGAGGGTATGTCGGTGAGAGGGAGGAGGGATTCGGAGAATAAAGGAAGGTCAAGATCTCTTAGGTTTCGGCGAGGGTGATCAGGTTTGCGGGGAGGGGGGTAGCGTGGCAGGGGAGGAGAGGGCGGAAAAGGTCAAGAGATGGTGGTCAGATAGGGGGGAGTTTCGAGGATGGAGAGGGAACAGAGGCAGGTAAAGATGAGGTCAAGTGTGTGGCCTTGTTCGTGGGTGGGAGAAGAGGACCATTGGGAGAGCCCTAGGGAAGTGGTCAGGGAAAGAAGGTTGGAGGCAGCTGGGCAGGGAGTGTCAATGGGGATATTGGCGTCGCTCATGATGGTGGGGATGTCAGCGGAGAGGAAGTGAAGTAGCCAGGTGGTGAAGTGGTCAAGGAAGGAGGCGATGGGTCCAGGGGGAAGCGGTAGATGATGGCTGGCTTGAGGTTGCAGGGCGAAAAGATTCTGACCGAGTGGGCTTCGAAGGAGGGGGCAGTGACTGAGGGGGGCGGGGGAATAGGGCTAAAGGTGCAGGAGTTGGACAAGAGTATGCCGACACCACCGCCGTGTTTACCAGAGGGACGGGGGTGTGAGACAGGCTGAGGCCGCCGATCGATCTATCTATCACAAACATACATACGTGGCCAAAAGTATTGACACCCCTGCAATTCTGTCGGATAATACTCAGTTTCTTCCTGAAAATGATTGCAATCACAAATTATTTGGTATTCTCTTCATTTAATTTGTCTTCAATGAAAAAACACAAGAGAATGAAGGAAAAAGCATGCTGCAAAATTTGTTGGTAGTCTTCAGACTTCATAATGCCGTGCACACGGTCAAGCAGTCCAGTGCCAGAGGCAGCAAAGCAACCCCAAGACATCAGGGAACCTCCACCATGTTTGACTGTAGGGATCATGTTGTTTTCTTTTTTTTTTTTTTTTCTCCTCCTGTAAATTCTATGCTGATGCCTTTGCCCAAAAAGCTCTACTTTTGTCTCATCTGACCAGAGAACATTCTTCCAAAACGTTTTAGGCTTTCTCAGGTAAGTTTTGGCAAACTCCAGCCTGGCTTTTTTATGTCTCTGGGTAAGAAGAGGGGTCTTCCTGGGTCTCCTACCATACAGTCTCTTTTCATTCAGATGCCGTCGGATAGTACGGTTTGACACTGTTGTACCCTCGGACTGCAGGGCAGCTTGAACTTGTTTGGATGTTAGTCGAGGTTCTTTATCCACCATCCGCACAATCTGGTGTTGAAATCTCTCATCAATTTTTCTTTTCCGTCCACATCTAGGGAGGTTAGCCACAGTGCCATGGGCTTTAAACCTCTTGACACTGCGCACGGTAGACACAGGAACATTCAGGTCTTTGGAGATGGACTTGTAGCCTTGAGATTGCTCATGCTTCCTCACAATTTGGTTTCTCAAGTCCTCAGACAGTTCTTTGGTCTTCTTTCTTTTCTCCATGCTCAATGTGGTACACACAAGGACACAGGACAGAGGTTGAGTCAACTTTAATCCATGTCAACTGGCTGCAAGTGTGATTTAGTTATTGCCAACACCTGTTAGGTGCCACAGGTAAGTTACAGGTGCTGTTAATTACACAAATTAGAGAAGCATCACATGATTTTTCTAACAGTGCTAGTACTTTTGTCCACCCCCTTTACTATGTTTGGTGTTGAATTATATCCAATATGGCTTTAGGACAATTCTTTTTGATTTTTCATTGAAGACAAATTAAATGAAGATGATGATAATACCAAAGAATTTGTGATTGCAATCATTTTCATGAAGAAACTGAGTATTATCTGACAATTATAGGGGTGTCAATACTTTTGCCCACAACTGTGTGTGTGTGTGTGTGTGTGTGTGTGTGTATGTATATGTGTGTATGTATATATGTGTGTGTATGTGTATATATATATATATATATATATATATATATATATATATATATATATATATATATATATATATATATATATATATATATATATTATAATATTACACATAATATGAATATTTTGTTGTTTCTCCCTCTTTGCGGTCTTCATCGTTCCTTTTTGTAATGTGAAAAACAAGTTTTCCCCGCCCTTCATCAATTTCCATGACCGTTGCTGTTTTCTCTGAAGCTTTTGGCATACACATTTGCTAAAAAGTATTTTCCTTTCCGGTTTCTCAGGAATTCTTACTTTCATGGAGGTTTACGTTCCCGTATGCTGGCAAGGGAGAGGAGAGCATTGTAGAAGTGCATGGCATGTATTTCTGTGAGATGGCTGGTGAGTGGTGTAAGGGCGTAGCGCTGCTCACAGATGCATCTGCAAGTGTGAAGCCAGCCATACTGCCCTGTGGGTGCTATATTTTTGGGGCAGTGAGTACTGATCACGCGAAATACCTCCGGGGCCTTTCTTGTCTTTTATGGCAAGATGTAGACAAAGAGGATGTTATCTGGATCTTCCCTTTTTCTGTAGAAAACATTCCTAGAGTTCTGTCTTTGGCTTCAGGTTATAGATTAATCCATAAGAGGTGTGGAGTTAATACGCAATCTACAGTAGATAAGCCTTTATTTAACAGCCTGGCTACTTCAATGGAAATGCATACAATTGGCTTCATATAACTTGAGACCTCCAATCTTTACTGTCCTCTATTATTGGGAGAGGTGTTGGAAAAAAATATAGTGGTTAAAGTTTCAGTGATCTATAAAACAGTAATGCGGTAGATCCCCAACCTTTTTGACCTTAAAAGGAACCTGTCAAGTCATTTTGTGATATTAAACCACCCCAATATATTTTAAGTGATGCAATGTGCATCACTAATGTGGTCTTCTAAAAACAAAATTTCACCCATTTATCTAGGGCTGGGTTCACACTTGCGGACCCCTCAGCAGCGTTCAGCGAAGGGGATCCGCAAGCTGAGTGCAGCCTCCGCAAGCCCCTATGTTTATAATGTGAGCGCACATTCATTTGCCTGTGTGATTTGTACTCGGGCGGATGCCTGCACACAAATTACACACTCCCGTCCGCACCAGGGATGCAACATGTCGCGTTCCTGGTGCGGACGAGACTGTGTGATTTGTGCGCAGGCGTCTGCCTGAGTACAAATCACACAGGCAAATGAATGGGAGCGCACGGTCATGCGCAGTCAAGCGCAGCACTGTGCGTCCCCATTATAAACATAGGGGCTTGCGGAGGCTGCACTCAGCTTGCGGATCCCCACTGCAGAACGCTGTGGAGGGGTCCACAAGTGTGAACCCAGCCTTAAAGACTTAATATGCTGTAGTGACTGCACACACATACCTGGCCTCAGTCATAGGGGAGGCACTGTTGCTTACTGTCAATCATTATATTATTTGAGTTATGTCACGCCCCCTGCATTGTCATATATTGCTTTCTATGCTCCTGATGTACAATACAAAATAATATTGCGGTACCAATCGGATCCAATCTTTCATGATGAAATCTGCTGTGGTAAAATGAAAGTGGTCCTATGATTGGTTGTTATAGGAGATGTGACTTTCTCCTTCGCCTCATTGGGGGACACAGGACCGTGGGTGTTATGCTGCTGTCCACTAGGAGGCGACACTAAGCAGAATCTGCAAAAGAGTTAAGTGGCTCCTCCTCTACAGCATATACAGCCTAGAGCAGGAAGAGCTTCTCCAGTTTTTGCTTAGTGTCGAAGGAGGCACACCTACATCTATTTTTTCTTCCAATGAAGAAAAGTGGGTCCGGCGTGGCCCCCGGCATGCTCCCTCCTCGGCCACCCACTGTTGGGGCGCTGGGTTGAGGTTGAGAATCCATACATATGCCGTACTCCTTTCTCGGCCTCCCACTGTTGGGTTGCTGGGTTAAAGTTGAGACAGCCCAGCATAACATCCACCTTCCTCACTCCCTCGGGGTCCTGAGTTGAAGCCAGAGCTGGACTTTCTGCCAGATGACGTCCCCCTAATCACCCTCTGGGTGCTTAGGCTGAGGCACCACAGGTATCAGCAGCACATGCTGCATTCTGGGCTGGGACTCTGGATGGATGCCTGCAGAAGCACAGGCTCAGAGACGACCCCCTAATCTCCCTATGGGTCATTAGGCTGGGCACCACAGGTACCAGCAGCACATGCTGCACTCTGGGCTGGGATTCTGGAGCAGTCCCCCCTAATCACAGCAGTCCCCCTAATCACCCTGTGGGCTATTAGGCTGAGGCACCATAGGTACCAGCAGCGCAGCTGCACTTATCTACCCCAGGATCCTGGTGGGGTCCGGGTACAGCCCCACTCAGCCCTGCAGGGCCAGAGGTGTCTACCTGTCCCCCCTTCTCCCTGCACAGCTTCCACAGCCCAAGGCAGGGAGAAGAGGTACTCAGCTTCCCCTACGCTGCCCTGCAAGAGCAGGCAGCAAGGTACCTGGGGTGGCAGGGACCCGTCATGGCCCCCCTCGCTGCCAGACCGGCGGTTCTGGATCCATCCCGGACCTCCGCGCCGACCCCCCCCGCCATTGCGGGGCCGCAAATCACGCTAGGCCCCGGCTTCAGGCCTAGCGTGGAAGGCACCGCCTATCCCCGCCCACCGCCCGCCCTCCGGATCGCGTCAAATGACGCGGCGCCGCATCACGGAGAGGGGCGGGAAGTTCCTTTGGGCGCTTGTTATGCGCGCCCATTCAGGTTCCCGCCCCCTCCTTGTTCCTCCCGGCGGCGCCAAAAACGCTCTGGGCGCCATTAGGATGTGGGCACAGCACACTGTTAGGCACGGCGGCCATATACAGTGTGTTATGGCTATGGGGGCATATATCAGACCAGCAGGGATTGTCTCCCTGCTGCAGCTCTCTGCCCCCTGCACACCATGAGTGACAGGCTGTGGGCACAGCACACTGTTAGGCACAGCGGCCATATACAGTGTGTAATGGCTATGAGGGCATACAGGTTATGGGGGCATATATCAGACCAGCAGGGTTTGTCTCCCTGCTGCAGCTCTCTGCCCCCTGCACACCATGAGTGACAGGGGGGGGGGGCAGATGCAGGGCTGTCAGCAGGGATATGAGTCCCTGCTGCAGCCTCCTCTCCCCCTGTACACCATGTGCAGACTATGCCACGTGTGACAGGCTATGCCACGGGTCACAGGCTATGCCATGTGTGACATGCTACATAGGCATTTACGAGGGCCAGTACAGCAAGTGGGCTGACCGACGTGTTCTGCCCTGAAATACTCTGTGCTGCTGTGAATACAGTTATTTGTGAATATTTCAACTTCATCAACTGCTGCAGCACAGTGCTGTCATCACCAACATCACAATGATGTACCGTGCCCTACAAGATCTCCCCTGACATACTCTGTGCTGCTGTAAACCTTTTTGTCAGCAGCTACACATAATCTCAGTGAAGAAATTAGGCGTCAGACTGTTCTCAGTACGCACAGGGGAGAAGTGATCCACTCAATGCCCTATGGATGTAATGTGTTTATTTTGTGTCGTTACGATGACACGGCTTCGCCTATGTTCACATCCAGCGAGCAGAGTTCCTCTGCCTAGTGCGGGTGACACACTAATAGGCACAGCCTGGCTTTCCTTGCATCGTGTCAGCCAATGATGCCAGTACCTATCAGAGCACATAAGGCTACATCTAGGTAGACAGTTTTTACGTCTGTGACTATGTCACAGCTTATGGAAAACTAGCATGCAGCAGGATGATGGCTCCGACGTCTGATGGTTTTCGCAATCCAACCCCAGACTGGGACCTTTATGCATCTCCAAATCAACGTCCCATCTCAAAGGAAGCTAAATGTCGATAATTCGAACATTCAACTGTGTCTCGCAGGACGCAAGATCGTACCCATGGGACCCTCAGCGCCCCACTTACCATAAGGGAGTTTTGTTGGATTTGGACTCCATGGCAAGGCTCGTACGGTAACCTATCTGACAACAGGTTTTCCCTAGGGTCACAGTTCTGCTGAACAGAACACAACAGTGCGCATCAGAGTCCGCTACCATACCTTGAGGATGCCAATTGCAGCACCAGACGGTGCCTCACTCGCAGTCAACAATCCAAATTGCAACCTCTTGAGAATTCATTTAACGGATCATCGTCTAGATCAACCCAAACTCGATCAACGCACATGTAGCAATCACAGACAACCCTCAATTCAGGGAGTCGTTATGCCTGTGCTACACGCAGAGCGTGTTTAAAGGTTCTATGCCTGTGCCACACACACAGCAGGGTTTTAAAGGCTCTATCCCAAATATCTTGTAGCCCATAAACAAGAACGTGCAGTACGTCCCGTGCTAGACTGACACAGCTAGACAAACATACCTGGGACAGATTTTTCCGCACAGATTCTCTCCGCTACATAATAATGTTTCATGGAACACGGAGAATACCTTGTATCCTTAGATATACAGGATGACTACCTGCATGTTCCACTTGCAGCCACTTATCATATTTGCAATTTGCAAAGGCCATTCCTAAGTGTGGCGTTCCCGTGCACACTTGTTACAGTTCCCTAAGTGGTCACAGAGGTTATGGCAGTTGTCTGGGTTTTTCCTGCATCCAGGGACGAGGTCACTCTTCCATACCTGGAAGTTTACTCCTCAATACACGACCTTCAGGGATTGAGAACGCAGCGTCTCTGTTACGGTGAACACTTTATTAGGACTTGGTTGGGTGGTCACCCTCCACAAGTCTACGCCAGTTTTCACTGCAGTCTTTAGTATTTTCGAAACGCAGTTCAATATATTCAAAACACTAGTCAGACTTTTCCGAGACTAGGCATAGGCACTTCAACTGGAAGTCCGCACTCTCCTTCAACGGTCACCTCAGCCTGTCAGAGCTGACATGACGGTCAGAGGCAGGACGGTGGCAGCACTGGTAGTTATTCCTTGACACAGCTGCTCCTCAAGCCCCCCAGTTATCCATGCTCACGTCATGAGATGAGATGGTACGATCTCGTATCAAGAGTTGTCATCTTCCAGTACCAGCAATATGGTATCTTCTGTGGTGGCTCAGCCACTCACTAGTACGCAGGGGAAGTATCTTCTTCCACCAAGTTGAAGGGTACTGTTCACGGACGTGACTCGGACAGAGTAAGGCGCGATGTACCTACATCTCAACACTCTGAACAATTGATCCTGATCGGAATCAACGATACTCATCGTCCTTTGGGAGATTTGGGCGAGATTCCCAACACTGAAGGTTTTATCCCTTCTTCTGGCGTACCGCAATTTCAGAAGGCAGTCTGACGATGCCATGGCTGTGGCATATGTCGCTTCCCTAGAGCGAATCCCGAAGTTCTCAGGCAATGAAGGACGTTTACCACATTCTTCACTAGGCGGGATTCACAAACTCAGTATTACCGGCTACTATTCTACGCTCGTAGATGATTACACCAAACGGTTCCTCCGTTGCCAAGGGCTTACCTCAGAATAGGGTTCCTACATCTAGGTGTCTTCAAAGAACTCTGGCATCGTTAGAGAACTCCGGGAACATCCGTAGTGGAGTCACACCTCATTACCAAGGTTCCTAGCTTCATAGCCAGGTCCCACGACCCACAGTCATAGACGGCGGAAGGTCTAATCTTAGACTGCACCAAATTCCAACTCCACTCCTTTTTTTCCCAGACTACCACTATCCTAAGGTAGTGAAGATAATCAAACTGGACTGTCGACAAATCATCCTTGTGACCACACACACTAGCCCAAGCGCGCTTGGTATGCCGATCTCGGTCACTTCATAGCTGACGTGCTATGCCACCTACTTGATCGTCCAGATCCACTCTCGGAAGACCGTCTTACCATCATAATCCATCGGCTCTGAATTTGACAACGTGACCCTGGACACCTGGGTGTTCACATAATGTTGTCACAACCTCAATCAGAGCGCGGACACTGTTTTTTCTGAAGAGATATTCCATCAACATGGGAAATCATTCTCTTTCCTTTCTTCTTGTGCTTTTTATCACCTTAGCACGGTTTCCTCCCAAGGATTCCCAGTCCCACGCAATCGGATCTGCACTCGCGCCTGTTCCTTAGGTCCTCTCAAAGGACAAGTTTCAACCTTTTTCATCCCCCTATCGGCATCGCCTTGTTACCAGACCTCAATTTTCATCTTTTCTTCAAGGAGTCTGCTGACTTGTTCCTCCCTTTCAGTCTGCTAGACCCAGGGGTCCTGACCCTCGTCCTTGCAGGTTTTACGCTACCCACATTTTAAGCCATGGGGGACAAATCCCTTTGTTTTCCCACACAGGGAGTTGTTTTTTTCTGGATGGCAATTGCCTCTCTCCGCAGAGTCTTTAAATTTGCAGCGTTTTCAGGTAAACCACCTTTTTTGTTTTTTCTGGTCTCCCAGACAATGTTGTCCTATGTCTGGTTGGTTTTTTCCTCAAGATGATGGTGTCCTTTGTTGTCCGCCTACCTGAATATATATTCTGACGGCCTAAGTCCAGCGCCAGTTTCATCCGGTCAGAATTACGCTACATTACTAGACCTTGGTCAGAACCCTACGCATATACGCGCCCAGGACAAGTTCCCTTTAGCAATCTCTTTTCCTTCTTCCAGAAGGATAAACACAGCAGGCAGGCCAGGTTCTACAAATACTTGATCAAATGGCTTAAATCCACCATCCATGCTTGTTGCATTGTTAAAAAAAGTGAAACATAAATTAATATCGTTTATATTATTAATTTTTAGGTGGCACCATTCATCCATGGTGCTGTATCCTTCCGGCTGCGGGCACAGCACATTCTACTATGTCTGCTGGGGTCTCCTGGGCTACTGAGCTATTAGGCACCAGGAATTACCACAACAAGTGCGTAAGGCATCCACGCGGCCAGCATGCTCATGCTTGCCAGACGCTTTAGGTTTTCACTCAGTCCTCTGCAAAGGCAAGTCTGGGAAACTGTACCCTCCAGGTGGCAGTAGCCCACCTGTAGGTGCATCGTTATTTTTATCATTAGTGATTTTCCATTGCTGTTCCCACCCAGGGACTGCTTTAGGACGTCCCACGGTCCTGTGTCCCCCAATGAGGCGAAGGAGAAAAGGAGAATTTTGTGTACTCACCGTAAATTCCTTTTCTCTTAGCCTCTAATTGGGGGACACAGCACCCACCCTGTTGCCCTTTCGGGCCGTAACTAGGTTCTCATCTTACTCCTGAGAGGTTATATAGTTGCCTGTTTATTTTACAGGCCTGCTTATACTGTTATTACGTAGTTGCCTGTTCGGTTACACGTTTTACCTTACCGTTATTATGTGGCTGCCTGTTTACTTAACAGGCCTTATTTTACTGTGATTCTTGTCTTTCTTCTGTTAATTCTCCTACTGCTTTAGCACAAAACTGGAGAAGCTCTTCCTGCTCTAGGCTGTATATGCTGTAGAGGAGGAGCCACTTAACTCTTTTGCAGATTCTGCTTAGTGTCGCCTCCTAGTGGACAGCAGCATAACACCCACGGTCCTGTGTCCCCCAATTAGAGGCTAAGAGAAAAGGAATTTACGGTGAGTACACAAAATTCTCCTTTTTCGAGGCCTCCCCTGTTGTGTATTCCCACAGATCGGACTGGAGACGTCCAGCTAACCCTTAGCTTTGTTACTTGGGGTTAATCCATATTAACATAAGGAGCATTCATGCTTCAGTTATGAGCAGTTTGCCATTTTCACATTTTTCTTAATTGCTCCAATTCCTGTTCAGGAACACATTAGTTAGCCTAATTCTTATTGCAGCTGGTCAGCATGTGACTCTAGTTAGGATTTTCTAACCCCATTACTAGGGTTTAATCCGGCCGCTCTAGATACTCCATGTACAATTGCTTTCTGCTTATTTTCTTTTTCCTATTGTGCTTCTGAGACTGATAGTATTGTGCTTTGCTTTATTAACAATTTTTTGGCACAAACTGCAGCATGAAAGGGAATCTGTCCCCAGAATTTACTACCCCATTTGAGAACAGCCTATTCCAGTGAATTGTCACTTATTGGGCTGCTTGCTGCAGTTTTAATGATAAAATCCTGGTTACCTTCTGTAGCTCAACCAGTTCTCTCAATTCTTAGCCCCACCACTGCATATGGCCAGTGTACACTGTGCTGTCACAGTATTATTTCATTATCAAAACCTTGCTATCTCTAGACACTTTCCAAATCAGCAAGCAGCCCAGTAAGTGACACATTACTAGAATCCGGGTCTGTGCCTCTACATTATGCTGCTCTCATGTTTGTGGTAAGTGCACATGTTTTAATATGCAGCACATTTGTCTACCAGTTAAGACGCTGCGTTTTATTCCATGACAAAAACCTAATGTCATATTCCCCTTAACCTAAAAAGGGGGACTGTTCAGAGCCCATAAGTCGCACAGGAGTCCTGCTGGTGGCACCATCTGTGATCAGTGATAGCCTATGAAGGAACCTTGCTAAATTATTGGTCGTCCTGTGATAAACCACCAACAAAGCAAACAAAAAAACACATTTATTCTACAAACCCCCCCCCCCCCCCCCCCTTCCATTACTTCATGTCACAAACTTTTATAATGGCCGCTTTACACTGCATGATATCGTTGCCCAACTACAATAAAGTCACGTGGTTCATGCGTTGCCGCCGATATTGTTCGTGCATTGTGTGGTGTAAATGTGCAATGCAATGCAAGAACGATGCTAAAACGTTATCGTTGGGGAATTGAGCAGGCTCTCCAACTGGCCGATATTGGCTTGACGATCTGCCATGATCGTGCTGTGTGACAGCCCAACAACGCTTTGGAGCACAACTTCCCGTATTCACTCCCATGTTAAATGGTCGTTCCCTGGGTCGCTCGTACACAGCGCAAAGGAGGGGGTGTACACATCGCAGTTGAGTAGCCTGCCGATATCTCCCTGTGTAACATCTCCTATGCGATCTTGGACTAGTGCCAAAAATGTGCGCGCTCCCGTGCCGTTGTATCCAATATCTGAACGATATTGGGACGTGTAAAGCGGCCATAAAAAAAAAAAAAAAAAATGAAATCTTGCAGGTTCCAGACCGGCCACTATGGATTTTAGACTCTAGCTCCTCGCTTCAGGAAACACTTGCAGAGCTGAATGGAGTCCACCCCATATTTGTTACTGAAGTGTCTAATCAGCGTGTGCAGAGGTCATTGTGAAAGGAGGGGTGAGGCTGGTAGTGGAGTTAACTGCAGTGACATTGTCTATTGTGATTAGTGGATCTTGTATTGTCTACTGTGTATAAATATGTCATTAGTCATTGTAATTCCACTTGTGATGAGGAGCCTTGATTAAAAAAAATCCCAGTGACCAATTGACAATGTTAGAAATCAAGTAACACTTAAAGAGCTTGGTACTTTCTAGTCTTGAACTTGAAGCAATGCACCTCTGTTCATGTCAGCTAGGATAGCTCGGCCACTATTTGTATAACTTTGTTTCATTTTTGGTACTTTGATGGTTGCTGACAATAATCGATCAGGGTTTTCCCCTGAAAGAACTTGTTAATCCAGTTAGTTTTCTATTCTATACAGACCAGTGGCAATAGTGCTCGGAGTTTCACTATAAACCTGAGCTCTTCTGAAGGTTCCCATTGTGTATTAGTTTGAGGAATCAAGAGATTGATAAAATATCTAGGTGGAAATTCTACTACAATACATATACCGTATGTATAAACCAAGATAAAGGTGACATGTTGCATCTTCTGTTCTAATTTTATTTAATGTTTCATTTGTTCTTCTTTTACTCGTAGGTCAACTGAATTGCATGAGTTTTTCAAGGCAAGAAGAAGACTACTTGAAGGGGACTGTTCGTTGTCGGCCATGTATGTTTGTCCTGGGACAGAACTGTAGTGCCAGAAGCAGACTGGTCAATGCACTTTTAGGGGATCACCTTTTACCAGTGGGTGGTTGTTGCGATCCAGAAACCTGCAAGAGGAGACGCATCCGCTTTAGGCATGGGCAAAGGACACTGGTGAGCTTGGCATTGCCAGAACAGTATGAACTAGTTCATCAATTAGTAGCCCATCAGGGCAAGTGGCACACCATTCCTGATGAAGACTTGGAGATACCAGAGGATGAAGAGGATCCTGCGCACAGGCTGGCCGAGCTTGAGGTGACTCTACCGTATCAGTTGCTTCAGGTAGGCATCCAGTAAAGTTATAGTTTGACTAGAGTATAGAGAAAAGTGAAATGGCTTTCCAGGGAGATTTTTCCACTAAAAATGGTTATTCTTGTGCTTTATCTATGATTGTATACAATGTTTTCTAATACAGGAGTGATGATCAATAGGTCTATATAACCATCCTTCTCCTGCTGACTCGCTCAGAGGCAATGTAGAGTGTGACTCTAAACTGCTTTTTAGTATTTTATGGCTGATGTTGGGGATTCACTGTATGACATTTCAGTATTTGTTAGACCAGATAGTCAGAACATTTTTACAGTGAAGCCGTCTCGTGATTCATGATGCCCAAACCACGGGCAGCATGAATTGCAACCAGGCATTTTCTCTGAATTGTTCCGGAAACATACTTCGAAGGTCTAACTTTGGTTCGTAACCAGAGACCAGCCTAGTCCGACGCAGCTGCCTGGCTTATCCATGTACATAGGAAGAGACCTGTCAGTCTCCTACAGCCGCTCTGGGGAGAGATGGTCAGAGGTAGCGCTGGATTGGTCGGGTCTCTGTATTCGGTCCTAGCCAGATCGTCAAAATATATTTTCCACTAAACATTTGAGCATTTCAGACAGTAATGTAACAGGCTGCGATTCACGCGGTCCATCTGACTGGTTCCATTTAAACTTATCAAAGACTTGACTTGATTTGCAGCAGTTTGGTTCATTTTGTGGAACCCTGGTATGTATGAACCAGGAGTCTTAAACACGCAGGCCACATACGGCCCCTTCAGACTATTTCATACAGCCTGCAGTCACAGCAGACTTTCTTGATAGTGGTCTGGTCCAAGGGACCACGCATGTCCGTGTTTTATTTCAGACAAATGTGTGTTTGCCAGGGATGAGCCCTGATCAGCTGCACCTATGGCAGCTGATGGCCAATCAGAGGCAAGCAGCTGACATTTGCATATGGCAAACGCACATTTATCTGGACCGCAATTGCCAAGGGGTTTGCTGTGGCCTGTGCAGAAAGGAGGACAGAGGAAAGGTAAGAAGAATTGTGTCTAAAATGGCACAAGATGGGGCGGGGTCATTACTGCAAGAAGGGGTTGGTACAAGGAGAGGGAGATGGAGCCACCATTACAAGAATGGGAGCAAGATGGGGGAACATTACTACAAGGAGACCAGGATGGGAGATTTAACTACAAGATGTTGGCCAAAATTACTATACGATGCTAATTGTAAGTGACCTTGATTTACAAGAAAAGGATAAAAAAAAAAATTAAAGGTATCAAAAATTGTTTTACCACTAAATATGCTTTTACATCTAAAATAAACAAGAAACAGTACATGTTTTTTATTGTCACTTCCCAAGCTAGAAAATTGTGCTATAACCCACATGTTGAATGCCATTTACAAAAAATAACCTAAACAATCGAAAATGTGAAAAAAAAAAAGTGATCAAAAGGTTTATAGAAAAAAATTAAGTATCACTAAAAATCTCACTTTGTTCTATAAAGACTGTGGCCCCCTAAAATCAATTTTTTATGATTGTGTGACCCATATAACCAGGCAAGTTTTGAGGCCCCTGCTATAGACTATGGTGTGTATATGTATATGTATATGTATATGTATATATGTATATGTATGTATATATGTATGTGTATATATATGTAAATGTGTATATATATGTAAATGTGTATATATATGTAAATGTGTATATATATATATATGTAAATGTGTATATATATGTATAATATATTTGTATAGCCTGTAAATACTAGGGTGTACGCGCCTGCTGCTTTATTCACTAAACCAGAAGGAGGTTGTGTATCGGCAGTGTGTAAACTCTGTGCGCTCCAGAGCCACAGCCTGCCAACAAAGTGGTCACCAAGCCTGTAGTGCAGGTGAGAACGTTGTGTGCATTCATGTTAGAAGCCGCGAGGACATGGTCGGCTCTGGGCAGGTGATTTCTGTGCACTACTGCTGTCAGGAGACCGCAATATGGTCAGACAGAAGTAATAGACTACTAACAAGGACTTTAACTCCATATATATTTGTAGACCGCTGACAAACTACACATATATAAACCATAAATGCTCAATGTAGATAGAAAAAACCGCACTCACCGATTAATGATCTCTTTCTTTATTCATAGTCCGAGTCCATATTACAAGGCTATGTATAGCAAGGCACTCCCTTCCTTGCTATACATAGCCTTGTAATATGGACTCGGACTATGAATAAAGAAAGAGATCATTAATCGGTGAGTGCGTTTTTTTCTATCTACATTGAGCATTTACGGAATTGTCTATGACCGGCACCGCATGATTACGCTACAGGCTTTTGTCACAGATGTGACACAAGGGTTATGCTATATATGCGTCGGTGCCCAGCAGTTTCTGTTTATTGTTTAACATATATAAACCATGTTCCAAATTATTATGCAAATTGGTTTTAAGTGTCATAGGTTTTTTGTTTTGTTTCTTTTGTCAATGAGAAACCCATTGATGGGATTGTGTCTCTGGGTTCTTTGGATTATTGAAATCAACCTCGGATACCTGTGATAATTAGTTTGACAGGTGAGCCCAATAAAAGGAAAACTGTGGCCTGCTCAATATTGTGGAGCATCCAGTTTTCCAAGTAACATGGGAAAGAAAAAGGATCTCTCTGCTGCCGAAAAGCAACAAATAGTGCATTGGCTTGAACAAGGGATGAAAACATTAGATATTGTACGAACATTTAAGTGTGATCATCATATTGTTAAGAGATTTGTGGCTGATTCTGAGCACAGACGTGTTCATGCAGATAAAGGCAGAATGAGGAAGGTTTCTGCCAGGCAAGTTCATCAGATTAAGAGAGCAGCTGTTAATAAGGCCTTACAAACCAGCAAACAGATATTTGAAGCTGCTGGTGCCTCTGGAGTCCCTCAAACCTCAAGGTGTAGGATCCCTCAAAGGCTTGCTGTGGTGCATA
Source organism: Allobates femoralis (assembly GCA_033576535.1). NCBI lineage: Eukaryota > Metazoa > Chordata > Amphibia > Anura > Aromobatidae > Allobates > Allobates femoralis. The sequence continues at coordinate 224,209,064 of JARQOC010000002.1, forward strand.
AATTCGGCCACCACTAAACAGTGCTCACAAGCAGAAACAGTTGCAGTGGGTCCAGATATACATGAAGACTAATTTTCAACCAGTCTTGTTTACTAATGAGTGCCGAGCAACCCTGGATGGTCCAGATGAATGGAGTAGTGGATGGTTGGTGGATGCCACCATGTCCCAACAAGGCTGCCACATTAGCAAGGAGGTGGAGGAGTCATGTTTTGGGCCAGAATCATTGGGAAACAGCTGGTAGGCCCTTTTAAGGTTTCTGAAGGTGTGAAAATGACCTCTGCAAAGTATATAGAGTTTCTGACTGAGAACTTTCTTCCATGGTACAAAAAGCAAAAAACGTGCCATCTCATGCTACAAAGACTATGTGCCTGGTCATATAAGGAGATAAACTCATGGTGTGGCCCCACATCTTCCCCTGACCTCAACCCTATAGAGAACCTTTGGAGTATAATCAAGCAAAATATCTGAGGGTGGGAGGCAGTTCACATCAAAATAGCAGCTCTGGGAGGCTATTCTGACATCATACAAAGAAATACAAGCAGAAACTCTCCAGAAACTCACAAGTTCAATGGATGCAAGAATTGTGAAGGTGATATCAAAGAAGGGTTCCTATCTTAACATGTAACTTGGCCTGTTAGGATGTTTTGGAGTTAAATAGCTTTTCATTTCAGTGAATGTGACCTCCTAATGCCGCAAATTCAACAAATGAGCATTTTCAGTTCTTTCAAACATATCAAATGTTTAGAAACTCTACTGTGCCTAATAATTTGGAACAGTGCTTTTTAGAGTTTGTGTGTGTTTTTTTTTTTTTTTAATTTTGAAGATTATACTGTTATCACTGGGAGGTTTCTTCAATAAAATTTGATGTATACTCTAACAGGTGATAACTTTTATTACACTGACTGTTATTTGCACCAATCATTTATTTGCACCAATCATCAAATCGCAGAAAGAACATTTGCATAATAATTTGGAACATGGTGTATACTCCCAATTACCAAAAAAAATCTTACAAAATAAATAGATTTTATATATAATATATATATATATATATATATATATATATATATATATATATATATATATATATATATATATATATATATATATATATAATATATATTATACATATTCATGACTTGTACAGCAGTGACAACTGTGACTCCTTACTTCGAGGGCATCTGGCCAAGGGTGCACCAAGCACCTGTGCTTGGTTTGAATGGTCATTTTGTGAAGATAAATAGTTCAGTGTACACGCATGTGCTGCTCTGCATCCATCTCTGCTCTCCTCTTTCATGATTGATAGTCTGACTTTTAGGGCCCAGAGAACAATGCAGATTGATGGGAAAATAAGCTGGACAGCAGGTGCACTGACTGTTTGACCACTGCTAGGGTGCTCCAACCATCACATCATTGTGTGCTCAAACAGGTAAGTATTAGGTTATGTACACACTGGCGTGAAAGTCGGACGACTGTAGTGCGAGTTTTTCTCGTATTGCAGTCGGACCAATGTTAATCAATGTCCGAGCGCACATATGCGAATGTCAGGCGTTTTTGTTCTCATCCGCTTCACGGACGAGCAAGCAGTTGCAACATGCTGCGACAGTATACGATTCATGCACGAGACTCGCCAATGCAAGTCTATGGGTCCGACAAAACTCGGACCCTCCGAGAGGCATCCGTGGTTTTTTTCACTGATACATTCTCATTCTGTAGCTCAGACAACTGTAAAAACTGTTCCTGTAAATGATGATACAGTAAATAGCTGCAGAGAAAAATAAGAGTGCACACGGAAGCCACACTGATCAAAATACGGACATCATTCGTAAGACTCTCGGGAATGACAATCGGACCGTGTTTTGTTTTTTTTTTTTTTTCCTGTTTTTTTTTCTGGTGGCTTATTACGCAAAATGATGTCAATGGATTCCGTTTAGATTAAAGCTTTGTTAAATTACTCCACAAAAAAAAAAAAATCAATTTTTTTTTTTTTTTTTTTTTTTTTTTTTTTTTAAAATCTTCTTTATACATGTCCTGTCCAAAGTCTATCCAGCATAATTTTCAGCAAGACTGAATACTGATAGTAATATGACGTTTTAAATGAAGGGTAAGAAACTGCTAGAATCTAAGGCTAGGTTCACATACACACTAGATGGCTGTCGGTCAAATGATTCTTCATGAACAATGCAAACATGTCTTGTCAGAAGAGAAGTCATTTGGCAACCTAAAATCACTCAGCCGGAGCCTCCATGTGCATTAGATCGTCAGCGTAACCCATTGATGCACCTGTCAGCCTTAAAGAAGGCCAACCAACAGGTTTTAAGGCTATAAAGAGTATCCCGGAGCCTGTAAGGTAGTGGCTTCAGAGTGCGGTCATACCTTTACTTCAATGAGTCCATGAATGATTGCTGAGATAAATGTTATAGAAGTCCTTAATGTGTGCAGCAGAGGGGCGGAGTGTGCAGCAATTAGTATAAGAGGGGCTGGGTTTCTTTGATTACAGAACCTGTTTTCCATAAGCAAAATCCTCAATCTCCCTTCTTTTGATCCCTCCAAACAGTAGAAACCCACACCCCCTCCAGTCTTTGCACATCCTGATTTTTTTTTTTTTTTTTTTTTTTTTTTTTTTTCCTCTCTTCCCCTTTCACAGATCTGGACAGATCCCTGCTATTGTCATCACAATATGCTGGAGGTTGTAGTTTCTGTGGATCTGCAGACTGTGTGATGGTGAATCCTGGGAGTTGTAGTGTCACTGGCTCAAGATCTGCAGATCCAGAGACACTTCAACTCCCAGCATGCTTCATAAACAGATCCGCATCTTGGATCTGTGATGACAATAGGAAGGATCTTTCCAGATCTGTGAGAGGAAACCAATCAAAGTGCAGAGACTGGGGGGAGAGGGCTTCTCCTGTTTGTGAGATCACAATCAGGAGAGGTAGGGAGGGGGGACTATTTGGCTTAGGCCAGCTTCACACCACACTATCGGGTCTGGGCTGTCCAGGGTGAATCTGACAGCCCCGTACCCGATTTTGCCATAATGCAGCCCTATGGTGCCGAATGGCAGCTATCTGCCATCCAGTTTCCATCTGTTTGGGAGGATCCGGGTGTATTCTGATTTTTCTCCTGGACACAAAAATGCTGCTTGCATCATTACACTGCCCTGCCCGCCTGGGTTTTATGCTGTGACTCCTTACAGAGCAGAAAGGAGGGGGGAGGAGGTGTGTGCTCTTTGTTGCAGCTCTTCATGTCATTGTGTGTATCTGAGGCATGTGTGTAGTGTGTGCAGTCTGAAATATTTCAATGTGATTATAAGAACATTTGATCATTTGCTCAGCAGATACACACATTACATGTCTGCAGGAAAAGCAATGTTCTTATAGTTGAAATCTCTTACACAGTCCAGGATAAAACACATCCTCCTCCCAGCACAAAGGGGAGGGACAGAACACCAGCTTGGATAGGCGTGGATATTTAAATAACATTCACAGCCGAATAGTTAGGCTGTATTATGGAGAGGACTAATGCACCAGCTCCTTGTAGGGTATGAAGATGCTGATAACATGGAAACTACAAACTGTACAATAATTATTTTACATCTTTTTAAAAGGTCTGCCCAGGCACTATTCAAGGGTAATATTAGTATCATACTGAAAAATGACCTGACCGTGTCCTTTTAACCGTGCTGCTTGTTGTGATCCCCATAAAACAAGATTCTGATGAGAACCTTAACTGGGCCATTAAAGGGATTCTGTCACCCCCAAAACACCTCAAAAGCTATTAAAAGCTGTCCCTAGAGCATATTCACACTTACCCTACACTCCTTTTAGCTCCTAAATGCAGCTAGTGAAAATGAAGATAAATGTTATTACACTACCTCATTAGTGATGATAATTAGTGACTATGGTATGCATAGTCACCCTGGCAGGCTCTCCCTCTTCATGACATCACGCCTCAATAGGCGTGATCTTCAAATCAGATTCAAATGCGCACCTCCCCGCTCTGTCCTATGGCAGCCAGACCGCTGCATTGTGCGGCTGTATGACACGAACCGCATCATTTCCGGCGCCGGATGACGTATGTACACCCGCGCCGCTGTTAGCTTCAAGACCTGCACTGCGCATCACCCAGCTCCACTACAGGCCGGCCGACACAGGACACAGCGGGGAGGCGGCGCATGTGATCTTCAAATCAGATTCAAGCCTATTGAGGCGTGATATTATGAAGAGGGAGAGCCTGCCTGGGTGACTATGCATACCATAGTCACTAATTATCATCACTAATGAGGTAGTGTAATAACATTTATCTTCATTTTCACTAGCTGCATTTAGGAGCTAAAAGGAGTGTAGGGTAAGTGTTACTATGCTCTAGGGACAGCTTTTAATAGGTTTTGAGGTGTTTTGGGGGTGATAGGATCCCTTTAATGTTGCTGAAACTGTCGAGGCATTGTCTGGCCTCCTTCCTGGCCCTAGTCCTTCTTAAAAGTTGAATAAAAACCTGGTCTGCTTCAATAAAGCCAATGGCTCCGTCTGAGCCCTGTCCTGGTTCCTGTAAGAATCCTGTTTCTTGGGGGTCTTGGCGCAGTTCTCTGCACAGCGCATTGTAATACTGAACCTTGCCTTCTGTGCCCCTTGTCTTAAGTCAGATTTACTGTATGGTCCTTGGCTTGTTTTTCTTATACCAGAATAAGACCTGTAAAGACAGTATACCAGTTGGAGAGCTTGCCGTCTCTCCCATGCTTGTGACGATCTCCTCCCTGCTCTCAGACAGAGGGCTCTTTGTTCCCACAGGACTCATTTTATTCTCATAAGATATAGACATAACTTATTGCTACTTAGTTCCTTGGATTCGTGGACAAATAAACATACATGGGGTGAGAAGACGTCTGGATCGTCCAAGCTGAAATTGCATTTCTGGGAAAAGGATGCCTACTGTTGGGGTGGATAATGCACTGTGAGAGCCGTGATTGGGCTGAGTTCACATGTCCTGTAATCACTTGTCACAATGTATCCAGCAGTGATCCGATGATGAAGAAAGTGGTGGGTCTTCTGCCTCTGTTCCACCATCATCTTCTTTTCCTTTCTTATAGCTGCCATTCTTGCAGTGGGTGGCATGATGGAGGGGAATGGTGCGGGAATAAGGACAGATCTGCCATACTTGTTGCTTCTCCTGGGATCTGACGATATTTGGTAGATCAGATGTATATAAAGGGTCTCCACTGACTTCACTCAGATGAGTTAATGGCTAATTGCCTATTTGTGTGCTTAACCCCATAACGACGGCCTAACGTCCAGAGACGTCTGAAAAAGAGGGTACTTATGCCTGGCTGACGTCTGCAGACGTCAGCCAGGGAAAGTGCTCTAGCGCCCCCCAGTGGTCAAAAATCTCCGGGGTTTCAGCTACCGGGGGTAGCTGAGACCCCCAAGATTATGAATCGGGCCAGTTTTTACCGGTACCCGCCATGTGATCACGGTTATACACCGTTTACCGGTGTATAACCGTGATCACATAAATATACAGCGAACCGCCGGTAAAAACAATGATTTATCTGTCATGCCACAGGGTCAAACCCGTGGCATGAAGAGAAATCATCTGCCCCCCCCCCCCCCAGTACCGGTACACAGCCCCCGGTACCGGTACTCAGCCCCCACCCCCTCCCCTCCTCCTAAAATGGCGCCGCAGCGCGTCAGCAACTAATGCCCGACATCATCTCCCTCCCATCTGACAGCTCAGATGGGAAGGAGATGATCCGTACTCCCCCGCTCTGCCCCCCCTCCAGGTCACTGGCCCCCCCCGGTCATATACCCCCCCCCTTTCATCCTCTACATGTTCCCTGTGGCCCGGCTCCTTCCAGCCCCTGCCGCCATCATCTGATCTCCCTCCCATCTGACAGCTCAGATGGAGGGAGATTGTAAATATTCCCCCGCTCTGCCCCCCTGCCCCGTCAGTACTCCCCCACCCCCGGAGGTCTCCTGAGGCTGATACTCACCATCATCCCGGTGCGGCTCCCGCTGCTTCTTCCGGCCTCTTCATCTTCCTGTCTGCCGGCATGCGCAGACAGAACAGAGACTGCTCTGCCTGCGCATAGTGACAGGGCATGATCTCAGTGAGGTCATGTCAGGTCACCATCATCGGTTCCCACAGGGGTCAATTGTGATTCCATCATGAGATCACAATTGACCCTTTGTGAACCAAGGATCCTGACCTGCCATGACCTCACTGCGATCATGAGCTGTCAGTCTATGCAGAGACTGCTCTGTCTGCAATTAGACTGACAGCTCATGATCGCAGTGAGGTCATGGCTGGTCAGGATCCTTGGTTCACAAAGGGTTAATTGTGATCTCATGATGGGATCACAATTGACCCTTTGTGAACCAAGGATGGTGACCTGCCATGACCTCACTGAGGTCATGACCTGTCATTCTCCTGGAAGAATGCCAGCTTTTATAGCATATGGGGGACACCCCCATATGCTGTAAAAGTCTGGAAATGATCGAGGGACCTCCCACTGGACTACGTCGGACCTTCCTACTGGACTTCGTCGGATGCCAAAGAATAATAAAGATGGGGTCTAAATAGTGTCTGTGTGTTTTTTCTAATAAAAATATTTTTTTCTGTCTTGTGTCTTCTTTACAATTTACTAGGGATTCTTAATGGCCCGGTCTAATATTGGCCAGACATTAACAATCTCGGGCTTAGTGCCAGCTGCAAAAAAGCTGGCATTAACCCCTTATTACCCTGTCTGCCACCGCTACACGGCAGCTGGAAGAGCTGGATACAGCGCCAGAAAATGGCGCTTCTATGAATGCGCCGTTTTCTGGGGCGGCTGTGGGCTGCAATTCGCAGCGGGGGGGCCCAGAAAGCTTGGGCCTCCCTACGCTGAGGATTCCAGCCCCCAGCTGCCTAGTTGTACCTGGCTGGCCCAAAAACATGGCGAAGCTCACGCCGTTTTTTTTTAAAATTATTTCATGAAATAATTAAAAAAAAAAAGAGCTTCCCTATATTTTTGGTTTCCAGCCAGGTAAAACTAGGCAGAAGGGGTTGGTGGCAGTCCGTAGCTGCCTGCTGTACCTGGCTGGACCAAAAGTGTGGCGAAGCCCCACGTCATTTTTTTTTTAATTTAATAAAGAAATACTAGAACAAAAAAATGCAGGAGAGGAGACGACCAGGACACGGTGTCTCCGGATCTTGTGCACATGCTCTAAGGCTGCTTTCACATCAGCGGCTTTTGCCGATTGCGGCAAATGCGGTGAAAAAAACGCATCTGCCGCGATTACCGCATAACCGCTGCACTTGCGGCACAGTTGTGGCAAGTCCCATGCAATGTCTATGGGGCTTGCGGTAAGTGTGCGGCAGGTGCGGCAAGTGCGGTTTTGGCACTTGCGGCAGGTGCAGCCGCGAAAAAAACCACGGTCTGCCGCTTTTTTTTTGCTGATACCGCACTTGCCGCACCTGCCGCAAGCCCGCATAGACATTCTATGGGGCTTGCAGCAACTGTGCCGCAAGTGCAGCAGTTATGCAGTAATCGCGGCAGATGCATTTTTTTCACCGCATCTGCCATGAACGGCAAAAATGTGAAAGTACCCTAAAAGTGAGAAATTGTGCGAAAAAAAGAAAATGTTCAATATGACGTTATCAAATTCTGTGAAGTAGCTGTAGGTTCTAAATGCTCACTATACCACTAGATATAATCCGTGAGGCGTCTAGTTTCCAAAATGGGGTCCCTCGTGGGGGAGCTCCAATGTTTAGGCACACAGGGGCTCTCCATATGTGACATGGTGTCCGCTAACTATTGGAGCTAATTTTCCATTCAAATTGCTAGCGGACACCATGTCGCATATGGAGAGCCCCCTGTATGCCTAAACATTGGAGCTCCCCCACAAGTGACCCCATTTTGGAAACTAGACCCCCCAAGGAACATATCTAGATGCATAATAAGTACTTTCAACCCCCAGATGCTTCACAAATTGATCCATAAAAATGAAAAAAGAAAATTTTTGTGGAAAAGAAAGTACTTTTTCATTTTTACAGATCAGTTTGTGAAGCACCTGGGGTTCAAAGTGCTCACTATGCATCTAGATAAGTTCCTTGGGGCGTATAGTTTTTCAAAATGAGGTCACTTGTGGGGGAGCCCCAATGTTTAGACACACAGGGGCTCGCCATACGTGACATGGTGTCCGCTAACAATTGGAATTGTAAGTTGATACTATGTCGTGTATGGCGATCCCCTGTGTGCCTAAACATTGAAGCTCCCCCACAAGAGACCCCATTTTGGAAACTAGACACCCCAAGGAATTTATTTAGATGCATAGGGAGAACTTTGGACCCCCAGGTGCTTCACAAATTGATCAATAAAAATGAAAAAGTACTTTTTTTTTTCACAAAAATCTTCTTTTTTTTCCTTTTACGGACTAATTTGTGAAGCACCTGGGGTATCAAAGTGCTCACTATGCATCTAGATATGTTCCTTGGGGGGGTCTAGTTTCCAAAATGGGGTCACTTGTGGGGGAGCGCCAATGCTTAGGCACACAGGGCTCCCCATATGCGACATGGTGTCCGCTAACAATTTGAATGGAAAATTAGCTCCAATAGTTAGCGGACACCATGTCGCGTATGGAGAGCCCCTGTGTGCCTAAACATTGGAGCTCCCCCACAAGTGACCCCATTTAAGAAACTAGACATCCCATGGAATGTATTTAGATGCATAGTGAGCTCTTTGAACCCCCAGGTGCTTCACAAATTGATCCGTAAAAATGAAAAAGTACTTTCTTTTCCACAAAAATTTTCTTTTTTCATTTTTATGGTTTCATTTGTGAAGCACCTGGGGGTTCAAAGTGCTCATCACCCATCTAGATAAGTTCCCTGGGTGGTCTAGTTCCAAAATGGGGTCACTTGTGAGGGAGCTCCAATGTTTAGGCACACAGGGGCTCTCCATACACAACATGGTCTCCGCTAACAATTGGAGCTAATTTTCCATTCAAATTGTTAGCGGACACCATGTCGCGTATGGAGAGCCCCCGTGTGCCTAAACATTGGAGCTCCCCCACAAGTGACCCCATTTTGGAAACTAGACACCCCAAGGAATTTATTTAGATGCATAGTGAGCTCCTTGAACCCCCAGGTGCTTCACAAATTGATTCGTAAAAATGAAAACGTACTTTCTTTTCCACAAAAATTTTCTTTTTTCATTTTTATGGTTTCATTTGTGAAGCACCTGGGGGTTCAAAGTGCTCATCACCCATCTAGATAAGTTCCTTGGGTGGTCTAGTTTCCAAAATGGGGTCACTTGTGAGGGAGCTCCAATGTTTAGGCACACAGGGGCTCTCCATACACAACATGGTCTCCGCTAACAATTGGAGCTAATTTTCCATTCAAATTGTTAGCGGACACCATGTCGCGTATGGAGAGCCCCCGTGTGCCTAAACATTGGAGCTCCCCCACAAGTGACCCCATTTTGGAAACTAGACACCCCAAGGAATTTATTTAGATGCATAGTGAGCTCCTTGAACCCTCTGATGCTTTACAAATTGATCCGTACAAATTAAAAAGTACTTTTTTTTTCACCAAAACTTTCTTTTGTCCTCAATTTTTTAATTTTCACATGAGCAACAGGATAAAATGCATCCTAAAATTTGTTGGCCAATTTCTCCTGAGTACACCGATACCTCATATGTGGTCATAAACCACTGTTTGTGCGCACGGCAGGACTCGAAAGGGAAGGAGCGCCATTTGACTTTTTGAATGGAAAATTACCGTATATACTCGTGTATAAGCCGACCCGTGTATAAGCCGACCCCCCTACTTTTGCCCCCAAAACCTGGGAAAACCTATTGACTCGTGTATAAGCCGAGGGTGGACCCCAGCACAGGTATACAGCCCCCAGCAGTGTGGTATACAGGCCCCCTCAGTGGTATACAGCAGCCTCCCCACTGGTAGTATACAGCAGCCTCCCCAGTGGTAGTATACAGTAGCCTCCCCAGTGGTATATACAGCAGCCCCAGAGGGGTATACAGCAGCCCCAGAGCTGTATACAGCAGCCCCAGAGCTGTATACAGCAGCCCCAGAGCTGTATACAGCAGCCCCAGAGGGGTATATAGCAGCCCCAGAGGGGTATATAGCAGCCCCAGAGGGGTATATAGCAGCCCCAGAGCTGTATACAGCAGCCCCAGAGGGGTATACAGCAGCCCCAGAGCTGTATACAGCAGCCCCAGAGGGGTATACAGCAGCCCCAGAGGGGTATATAGCAGCCCCAGAGGGGTATACAGCAGCCCCAGAGCTGTATACAGCAGCCCCAGAACTGTATACAGCAGCCCCAGAGGGGTATACAGTAGCCCCAGAGGGGTATATAGCAGCCCCAGAGGGGTATACAGCAGCCCCAGAGGGGTATACAGCAGCCCCAGAGGGGTATACAGCAGCCCCAGAGGGGTATACAGCAGCCCCAGAGGGGTATACAGCAGCCCCAGAGCTGTATACAGCAGCCCCAGAGGGGTATACAGCAGCCCCAGCCCCAGAGGGGTATACAGTAGCCCCAGAGGGGTATATAGCAGCCCCAGAGGGGTATACAGCAGCCCCAGAGGGGTATACAGCAGCCCCAGAGGGGTATACAGCAGCCCCAGAGGGGTATACAGCAGCCCCAGAGGGGTATACAGCAGCCCCAGAGGGGTATACAGCAGCCCCAGAGGGGTATACAGCAGCCCCAGAGGGGTATACAGCAGCCCCAGAGCTGTATACAGCAGCCCCAGAGGGGTATACAGCAGCCCAGCCCCAGAGGGGTATATAGCAGCCCCAGAGGGGTATATATCAGCCCCAGAGGGGTATACAGCAGCCCCAGCCCCAGAGGGGTATATAGCAGCCCCAGAGGGGTATATAGCAGCCCCAGAGGGGTATATAGCAGCCCCAGAGGGGTATACAGCAGCCCCAGCGCTGTATACAACAGCCCCAGCCCCAGAGGGGTAAATAGCAGCCCCAGCCCCAGAGGGGTATATAGCAGCCCCAGAGGGGTATATAGCAGCCCCAGAGGGGTGTACAGCAGCCCCAGAGGGGTATACAGCAGCCCCAGAGGGGTATTTAGCAGCCCCAGAGGGGTATACAGCAGCCGCCGCTGTATACAGCAGCCCCCGCTGTATACAGCGGTACCCGGCTGTATACAGCCCTCCCCCCTGGTATACCGGGCCCCCCCTGTGGCCACCTGTAAAGGAAGCGATGATTATACTTATCGGGTCGCCGACGCCGACGCCGCCGCTCTGTCACCGTCCGTCACCGCGCTCCTTCCCGTCTTCATGCTTCCTTCATCGGCGCACAGAAAATGACGTCATTTCCTGTGCGACGGTGAAGGAAGCATGAAGACCAGGAGGAGCGCGGTGACGGACGGTGACAGAGCGGCGGCGTCGGCGACCCGATAAGTATAATCATCGCTTCCTTTACAGGTGGCCACAGGGGGGCCCGGTATACCACGGGGGGGCTGTATATTTTTTTTTTTTTATTATTACCGTATATACTCGTGTATAAGCCGAGGGGGACTTTTCAGCACATTTTTTGTGCTGAAAAACTCGGCTTATACACGAGTATATACGGTAGCTCCAAAAATCAAATTGCGCTCCCTTCCTTCTGAGCCCTGCTGTGCGCCCAAACAGTGGTTTATGACCACATATGAGGTATCGGTGTACTCAGGAGAAATTGCCCAATAAATTTTAGGATGCATTTTATCCTGTTGCCCATGTGAAAATTAAAAAATTGAGGCTAAAAGAAGATTTTTGTTGGAAAAATTAAAATGTCCATTTTTTGTTTCCACTTTGCTTTAGTTCCTGTAAAGCACCTGAAGGGTTAATAATCTTCTTGAATGTAGTTTTGAGTAGCTTGAGGGGTGCAGTCTTTGGAATGGTGTCACTGTTGGGTGTTTTCTGTCATGTAGACCCCTCAAAGGGACTTCAAATGTGATGTGGTCACTAAAAAAATGGTTTTGTAAATTTTGCTGGAAAAATGAGAAATTGCTGATGAACTTTGAACCCTTATAATGTCCTAACCGAAAAAATTTTTTTTCCCAAAATTGCGCTGACGTAAAGTAGACATGTGGGAAATGTTATTTATTAACTATTTTGTGTCACATAACGCTCCGGTTTAACAGAATAAAAATTCAAAATTTGAAAATTGTGAAATTTTCAACATTTTTGCCAATTTTTTAATATTTTCACAAATAAACGCAAAAATTATCGACCTAATTTTACTACCAACATGAAGCCCAATATGTCACGAAAAAACAATCTCAGAATCGCTCGGATTCAATGAAGCGTTCCAGAGATATTACCTCATAAAGGGAGAGTGGTCAGAATTACAAAAAACGGTCTAGTCATTTAGGGGGAAATTGGCTCAGTCACTAAGGGGTTAAACCTCAATTTTAATCTAGCAGGTTCCTGGGGGGAAAATATGACCCAGAGAAACAATATGGTTGTCCCCTTACCAAACCCCATATTATGCGTTCTATCCACACCAAACATGAATATGATCTATCCATAATTCAGGGAGATATTGTGTTCCCAGGGGTTACTGGCTACCAAAGAATTCTGGCATTTTACCCACATACAGTATGTGAATAGGAATGATTCCCTGATCATAGATCTAGCCATAGAGGACATACTGCTGGCCACTCAATGATTAGCCAACATTTACTGTGTACACACTTCATGTCTGGGGGTGGGGGGTATACAGATCAAAGGTCTGGAGGGGGGGGATCCTTGGATCTCTGTACTTCAACCTATACAAACATTTATTTTCCATATTTTTCTTAGATATGAGCTCTACATCAGTGTGTACAGACATGACGAACTGCTTCAAATACTCTATAAACAAACTTCCTACTAATTTAAATGGAAATTTAGATTTTGAGAATGAAAAGCATAACCTGTTAAATACACTAATTGTAACGTGGCCTCGAGAAGGTGACACTGTCCATCTCAATGGGCAGACACACTGCGCAGGCGCGACAGGGCTCCTTTTGTCTTGTGCAAAGAAGCTAGGGTTCTGGGCTAAGAGACACAACAGCACAGTATTTATTTTATGGGGTTACTTATGCGCCTATATAAAAGCCATTTATATGGGGGGCACATTTAACAACATCTTTAACCCCTTCACTACCTTTAATGCACTTCTACATCAAAGGTACTGTCCCTACTGGCATTCTGAGTGAGCCTGCATCTTTTCCCGCACATGATGGCTGATCTGCCATCAAGTGCCTTTAAACATCTGCAAGTAGAGTGACGTTCTGCTCATGGCTATTAACTTGTTAAATGCTGCAGTCAAAGATTGACATGCACATGTAAGAAGTGCTGGCAGAGCGTGCGTCATTCCACACTCCCTTTGATGTGCCTGTAACTGATCCGTTTTTCTAAGGGCTTAAAAAACGGACTTGTATGTGTGAACGTAGCCAGACCTGCATATCTTTTGCATTCTGCTTTAGGTTTTATTTTCCATAGGATTATGTGCAGTCAGATTCTGGCTGTTCAGGGATAAGTACTTTCATGAAGTCCTCGTGCTGTAATGATTGATGGATTGTGGCACATGCTGTTATTTAATGGGGCTCTTGTGACAGTGACTGCCTTGGTTAGTAACTGAATTTAGTAGCATTAAATTTGGCCCCTCAGGTTAAGTTCCCACAATGAAGATATGCGGCGTCAAAAATGTACCAAATTATCAATGTGCAAATAAAAACGCAGTGTATGGAATGTGTAGAAATATCATGCCCACTACCTTCTTTTGTGTGTAATATTATTAATAATAATTGTTTTTTTTTTTCAATACTAAGACCCTTAAAATTGACCTGAAATCTGCAACATGTCTTTCTCTTGGGGTAATTACGGTAGTTTTGTATTTTTTTTTTTTTTTTTTTTAAATCTACCATATTTGTTTCCCTCCATAGATATGAATGAGATCAGGAAAATCCATGGACATATGCATGGAATCTGCACCCTGATTTAACAGGAAGTTATCATATTTTTATTTATTTTTTTCTTCCCCCGCCCCCCCCCCCCCCCCCCCCCATCAGTAGAGTGATTGGTAAGTCCTCAGCTGCTAGTGTTATACTCGCTCTCCAGCATTTTCATACTTTTGTGGCACTCCTCCAGCCCTGCGACGCCAACTTTTAACTAATTTCTGACTTCTCAGAAGTCAGATGTTATCACAAGCTCCTAATGCAAGTCTATGAGAGCCAGAATGAGTGTCTCCTAGAGATACATGGAGTTGTGACCTCATGCACTCTCCATAAAACACTAGATCTGCCAGCAAATCACCGGAGTCTGACAAGTGTTGCAGTGATAGACCAAACTGCCGGAAAGTGAGTATTAAGGGGGTGTCACACGCGTCAATGTCGTCAGTGAGATGATTGCTGACGACATTGACGGCTGATCGCTGGTGAGCTGTCACACAGGCAGACTCACCAGCGATCAATGGACCAGAGACATCGTGGAAACAATTTAAATATCGTTTCCACGATGTCTTGCTCCCGCTGCCAGCCTGCTGGAAGCGGGAGCAGGCTGGTCTCCAAGGTAAACTGCGGGTATCTAGGCAGCGCGCGCTGCCTAGATACCCGACGTGTACCTTAGTTACCAGCCTCCTCCGCTCACCGGCTGGTATCTAAGGTACACAGCGGGTAACTAGGGTCTCTACTTACCCGCTGTGTACCTTAGATAACAGCCAGTAAGCAGAGGAGGCTGGTAACTAAGGTACACGTCTGGTATCTAGGCAGCGCGCGCTGCCTAGATACCCGCAGTTTACCTTGGATACAAGCTCCCAGCGCTTGCGAGAGGTGCTGGGAGCTGGAATATCGCTACTCCCGGTGTCACACGCAGCGATGCTGCGTGTACACCGGGCGACCATCGCCAGGTTTGATGGTGGGTTTACACACACCAATTTATCTGTTCAATATCTGAACCAATCTCTGGTTGCAGTGAAATCATGGACACATAGTTCCATTTTGTGGCTGTGTACAAATGATACAATGTGTCCATGATTTCACTGCAACCAGAGATCTGTTCAGATATTGAACAGATAAATTGGTGTGTGTAAACCCACCATCAGGACAGATTCTAAAACCTGGCGATCATCAACCAGCGATTTATCAGT
>JARQOC010000002.1:224224271-224243629 GCA_033576535.1 Allobates femoralis
AAAAAACTCAGCAAATACTGAACGTGTGCACATGGCCTAAAAGGAAATGTCTATACATCAACAAAGAAACCTGAAGTAGAGTGTCATTTTGCCCTTTACCCAATATAATTAACACTTTTGTTTGGATACGGTAATTTAAAAGCAACTAAACTCTACTTCACAGACCCTACCACTGTGGAGGGAAATGCAGAAACTACTTCAGTAGTGGGACTAACACCATGGACTGACTATCTATTCCGAGTCGTGGCTAGCAATATTTTAGGAGCTGGAGAACCCAGTGATCCATCAGCCATAATAAGAACAAAAGAGGCTGGTGAGTAAATGAATGTCATCACTCCTATCACCTGTAATGTTATACTTCTGGTATGATTGGATAATAAAAGCAATGAAGATATGGCAATGGCTAAAGAATTCACTGATGACAAATAATGCCCACAGTGATGCCACAGTATATAGATAACTAAGGTTATAGGTTGCCATTGTTGTCAACAGTGTGAGTCCTGTTTACACAAAAAAAAATGTACTGCCAAGAACAGTGATCTTATTTTGCTGAATGAATTTCTGAACCATTTATCAGGTGACTACATGGCAAAATAATCATGAAACCAGAGTTTTTACCAACCCTCATTCCCAATTATCTTGCAGTGTAAATGCCCCTTAACTTAGCCATGTTAAAGAAAGGACATTAAGTGACTGATAATAGCAATAATAAAGAGTGACATCACATTATCACAGTAATCGGATCTATGGGAGTGTGGCTGTTGGCCTTCTAGGGCTGATGGTACGAGTACAACCACTTTGTCCTCTATTGGTATGTCAACTGGAGTACCAAGGGCCAAGATGGAAAGCAAGTAAAGAAAAAGATACTATCAAATACTACCACAGTGTAGAATGACTACATTTCCAGCAGAAGCATGGTCAACGAGAAACTTCCATCACTTTTTACCTTAAGTGTATTGTGCCAACTACTGCTATTGCAGAAGTGTTGGAAGGCGCGCTAGTGCCCAGGGGTTAACACTAGAAGTCCCAGAAATTTCGAGCTCCCCCTTGAAGTCCCGAAAGAGGGTCAAATGACCCTTAGTCCAAACTGACAAGTCTGATGGCTCCAATTAGCATCCTTTCATTTGTAAATGTGGCCTAAAATCCTTCAGGTCATTCGACCCGTCTCTGCGTTCCAAAGGTAGAAATATTAAATGACCCCTCTCTGGGACTTCTAGTGTTAAACGAGAATCCAACTATTCCCTGTGGGCCAGTCGAAGCCTAGTTATATCTGTAAATACAATAAAGGAGCATAAAACTATCTGCTATCCCTTAAAAAAAAAATATATATATATATATATATATACTTAAAATCTAATAAATACCATAACTATGTATCTTGTCATCGAAATGTAGCACTCAACATTTCTTATAATTCCTTCTAGCACCAAATGTGGCCCCATCAGGTCTTAATGGTGGAGGAGGGGCACCAAATGAGCTCACAATTACCTGGAAGGTAAGACAATGTTTAGTGAAACACCACATATTTATTACACATGGGGTATATTTTAGAAAAAAACATGGTATGGGTAAAAAAAAGTGCCAATTTGTGCCTAAATGTTGCATTAACTAAGCCCACTATCGGGTGGTGTAAAGTGTCTAAAGATGTGCCTAACTCATCATGGAACATGAGCCATTGTGATAAATTTGGTGTATTTTCAGACTGCCTAGTCTGAGATTACATTGTCAGGCAGTAAGCCTGCCCCATGGATATTTTACAAAGTTACTTAATAGGACTGGGTTTACATCATCATTCACAGCTTTGACAATTGTCAGGTGTGAGCACACACGTACAGTACATATGAAATTATATTTTCTTGTTTTTCGTATAACAGCCTTTGGAGAGACAGTACCAACATGGAGATGGCTTTGGATACATTATTGCCTTCAAGAGAATGACAGAGAACAACTGGCAGACAGTGAAAGTTCTTGGGGTGCAGTCTGAACACTATGTCTACAGAAATGAGAGCATAGCCGCATACACCCCCTTCAATGTCAAGATCAAAGCATTTAATCAGAAAGGAGAAGGACCTGAAAGCCTGGAAAACATTGTATACTCTGCAGAGGAGGGTATGATACTAATGACATTTTTCAGTGTTCAGGTTTTTCGGTCACTATGTGCGCTAGCAGTCCTTCATGTATGGTTGACTTTATGATTTTCCACTTCCCAGTGAAAGGATTTTACTTATTTGTTTACCATGAGCTTAATATATGATATATCATTTTCTGGTCCCTAGAGCCAAGCATCTCACCATCCGATGTGAAAGCAACAGCTCTATCATCTTCTGAGATTAAGGTGGAATGGAAGTCTGTGGCTACCATCAAGGGGGTTTTATTGGGATATGAGGTAAGACATGCAATCTCCTTATTGTGTAACTATTGAGCAGAAAGAGGTCCAGCATTCACTCTGATTGTCCGTTGCAGCCGGGCCATGACAGTGTCCACTTCTGGAGGCATTTGTTATATACCTGGCCTCATAATGTCATGATGTCACATCAGATATAGTCATTGAGCCCCAGGCCTTGTAAAGGCCAGATGGGTCCAGAATGTTGATCAGAGGATACCGATTACTGAATTGAGGACTCCTGGTCCGGCTGCAACAGAATACCAGACTAGATGCTGCACCAGGGCAGTGCAAATCATTTTGCTGAACCCATTTCAAATGTGTTTAAAATAGGTCTTACATACACTGGCGATCAAAATTAGAGAACAACACGCAATTTTATGATAAGGTCATTGTGTTGTCCTATCTGAAATTATCCTAACATGAGTAAATTAACGTTATTTTAAGCTTATTTCATAAATGTAATAGCACAGAATAAAAATATAAATGAGATAAATGAAAAATTACACTGATCAAAATTAGAGAACACTTTCAGATATATGCAAGTTATTTGTGTTAATCTGGCACCTGGTGCTAATTTCCTTAATTATCTGACAAACCCTATTTAAGTCACTGTGTAAAACACAAAGGAGACAAAGCGAGGCGCAGAATAGTGCCCTATCAATAATGACACTGTTGACAACGGTGATGTGTAATGACCACTCACCTTGCTTAGGTGTGTAAACCAACAACTGGCTAAAGCACCTTATACAGCTGCCGCTAGACCTCCACCTGCCACTGGACGTGGAAAAACGGTATCAGTCGTTAGGAATGGGTGTACCACGGTCCGCGCTGCTGTGTCACAAAAGATCACGAGGAAGACGGTGCTTCAAACTTCCTTTATTCCTCCTTTACTACGCGTTTCGGAGCCACATCCAAGCTCCTTCCTCAAGGACATCAACTTGATGTCCCTGAGGAAGGAGCTTGGATGTGGCTCCGAAATGCGTAGGAAAGGAGGAATAAAGGAAGTTTGATTGAAGTACTGTCTTCCTCGTGATCTTTTGTGACACAGCAGCGCAGACCGTGGTACACCCATTCCTAACGACTGAAACCCTATTTAAGTGGCAGCCTAACTTTCCAGTTTGCACTCACTTTGCAAAAATGGTGTGCCATTCCAAAGAGACTGATACCCTCTGGCAGCAGGTTGTCCAGATGAAGGCAAAAGGGGTCACCCAATTAGCCATTGCAACAGGTTGTTCCAAATCTGTGATTTCTAAAATATTGCATCTTTACAACATTACAAATTCCTTCAAGTTCCCCAAGAAGGGTGCTCGCCCCCAAAACACAAATGCAAGAGAGAACAGGATAATGCAGAGAATCTTCATGGGTAATCATTTAAACACTGCAGCTGGAAAAGTTTGACAGTTCAGAATTGAACAGGTTAAGGATGTCTCATCAAACAATGTCATAACATTTAAGAGTATTTGGATTGAAAGTCCCACTCTGCAGTGAATAAACCTCTCATTAGCGGAAAAAATCAAAAGGCTAGACTCACCTTTTGTAAGCAGCCCGTTGTGTGGACAGAGGAGAAGGGGTCCACAGTTCATTTTAGTGATGAAAGAAAGTGTAATTTATTTAGGTCTGATGGGAAAGATTATGTTTGTCGACAAACTGAGGAAAGAATGAACCCAGAGTGTGTAAAGAAGTCAGTGAAAGGTGGTGAAGTGTCATGTTTGGGGAATATTTTCTGCTGCAGGGAAACTACATGGCAGAGTGAATGCATGTGTGTATCAGAACATTCTTCAATAACACGTAGGTCCTTACTTGCATTCAGCACTCAATCAGCCAGCAATTTTTATGCAGGACAATGCCCCCGTCACACTCTAAGGCTGGTTTCACACTACGGAATTTGCAAATCCAATGCTGTCCGATAAAAATCGGACAGCATCGGACCGATTTTGGCCCCCATGCAGCCCTATGGGTATCGGACCGAATCGGATGTGCACTAAATGCCATCCGATTTGGTCCGATCCGATTCTGTCCGATTTTTTTATCGGTGCAAAAATTGGAGCATGCTCCGATTTTTGCACCGAAAATAAAATCGGACAGAATCAGATCGGACCAAATCGGATGGCATTTAGTGCACATCCGATTCGTCCAATCAATTTAACATGGGGCCCTATGTAGCAGGGTCTGAGGAAACATCTGATGTCTCCTCGGACCCGATTTTAGTGTACTGAGCATGCTCAGTACACTAAAATAGCTCCTAACAGTAAAGGATGGGGTTAAAAAAAAAAAATTTATGCTCACCTGTCCACGAGGCCCCCAGCGTCTCCTGTGTCTCCCGGTGTCTTGCTGTTCTCTGCTGACAGGACCTGCCGTGATGTCACAATCACATGACCGCCAGTAACCGGCAGTCATGTGATTGTGACGTCACGAGTGGTCCTGTAAGCACAGAACAGCAAGACACCGGGAGACACAGGAGACGTGCGGGACCGTGTAGGAGTCGTGGACAGGTGAGAAAAGATTGGAGGACCAGGGGACAAGAGGGGAGGAGGGGGAGCACATCGGAGGACCGGGGGACAAGAGGGGAGGAGGGGGAGCACATTGGGAGACCGGGGGACAAGAGGGGAGGAGGGGGAGCACATCGGAGGACCGGGAGACAAGAAGGGAGGAGGGAGTGCACATTGGAGGATCAGGGGACAAGAGGGGAGGACGGGGGTGCAGAGAGGAGACACAGGGGAGAAGAGGAGAGTACCGGGCAGTAGCGGGGAGAAGCGGGAGTACCGGGGGAGAGACAGCTGACAGCTGACAGGGAGCGAGGTGACAGGAGGGCGGGCATCAGATAAAATGTCGGGATCAGACGCCTATTTGGCATCCGATTCCAGGCATCAGAAGAATCCGATGTTGTCCGATTTATATCGGACAGCATCGGATTTTACAAAAATAGTAGTGTGAAAGTAGCCTAAAACAGGTAAAGCAGATCCTTGAAACAGAATACACAAACAATGAAATGGCCAGCCCAGAGTCCTGATCTAAACCCAATTGAAAACCTCTGAAAAATCCTTGGTGACAAAGTTATGGCCAAGAAATCCACCACAGTCACAGAACTGTGGAAGAGACTGAAAGAAGAGTGGACCAAAATCCCACCAGAGCAGTGTGAGACTAGTGATGTCCTGTGGCCGCAGATGTGCTGAAGTCATTCATAGCAAAGGCCTGTACACTTTCTACTCAATGGTGACTGGTGTAACCTTCACAAAATGTAGTTTAATCTTTCTCTGTGCTACAGTCATTGCTGTTCTGTAATTTTGATATCACGTTTTATGTAAAATAAAGGTTTTAAGTTGATAAACTTTATTTATTTTGGAAAACACTATACTACTGTAATGGTGTACCCCGTACACAAAAACCTTCAAATGTTGATCAATGTAGAATATATTCTGTCTGAAACAATCAAGTGATCATACATTGTTCTTTAATTTTAATCGCCAGCGTAGTCTGGAAACTGCACATTTAAGCAGGTAAAATCTGCAGCATTTGCCAGCATCAGGCATAATAGTGAAAGATGTGCATTAATTGTGCAATTTCAAACAGATCAGATACTGGAAAGTAGGTGATAAAGAAGGTGCTGCTGATCGAGTGAGGTCTGAGAGCCTGGACACAGTTGCCAGAGTGAGTGGTCTGAAGGCAAACACTTTATATCATGTGACGGTTCGTGCTTATAACACAGCTGGCACAGGACCACCAAGCCCGTTGACAATGTTACGACCGCCAAATCACGTATGTACACAAAAGTCATACAAATAATCCTATTAGTTTTGAGTATATCGTATGATCAATGCTTTCATTAGGTGCATGATACTTAGATTGTGACACTAACCAATCATCACTCTTCAGCTCCAAATAGACCGCCAAAAAATATATCCTGGACACTTTCCCGCTCCAGTATCAGGATTAAGTGGGACCCAGTGACATCAATGAAAAATGAATCTTCTGTAACTGAATACAAGGTAACTATTGTAAAGAGCAGTTGAAAGTTCTCACTTTGCGTTTTCTCCTTAGTAACTATTAGGTTTCTTTTTGTAGATTCTTTATAGTGTTGATTCCCATTCACCTCCTAGCCTGTATGTAACAAGCAAGACACAAGCAGAGCTGCCACTCTCCGAAGGTGCCAATCATGTCACTATTCAGCTACGTGCCACTGGATTAGGAGGGGATGGGGAGCCAGCAGAGGTGCATATCCCCACAAATTCAGGTACCATTATTTCCATTTATTAGCACCATAATGAATCAAAGCTAGACTTGGCGAATACATCTTCTAGGACTCAGTCCATCATCCATGACATCATCATCAACTGTAATCAAAACCTGTCACATAGTTTAATTCTACAGAGTGCCTTGTGAATAAAGGATTGCTTCTCTGCTAAGCAGTGAGTGAATAATTGTGATGGAGCCCTTATGCCAGGTTATAAAATCTGTGAAAAAATTGGTGTTTTAGGATTGGAAAGCATCAGATGGCATAGTTTTATAATTAATAAGGTTAAAAAGGGTCCTTCCTGTCCAGGCTATAATCCTAAAGTGTTGATCGATTCAGTAGATGCTAATTGCCCAATATTAGAGGGGAAATTAATTCCCAACTCCAACAATAATCCAGAATAAATCGTTGGATCAAAGTCCCATCTTCAGAAATCTAATACCCCTATTCTGTAATATTATGTTGCGTGTAGAATGCTCTATGGTCTCTGAGAACTGCTCTGAAGTAATTATATAGAGTTAATTTCTGCCTGTAACTTAAAGGGAACCTGTCACCTGGATCTAAGCCCCTACACTATCACTACCTGTCCCTGCACCTTCCTAGCTGCTCCCTATCTATCCCTCTCTGAGCTAAATCCGCCCTATATAACTGCAGAAAAATAACTTATAACTTACAGAAGTCCCTGAGGCTGGGGACTGAGAAGGCGGCGCCAGGCTCCATTCTGCCCCTCCTCCATGCAGCAGCACACGCCCCACTGGGCGGCGTTATTCTTTCTTCATCGCCGCCTCCTCCATTTGGAATCTGTGCTTTACACCTATCATGTTGTGGTGATGCGACCTCGATGTGTCCCCTGACTGAGACACAGCATATGGGAGATTGTATCTTCTGCTCAGTAGCAGCACACACAGGGTGAGCTGCTACTGGAGCAAAGTGCTGATTGAAATCACTGACCCCCAGGTGTGCGGGTGAATAGGAGATGATATGTGCTGCCCTGGGCTGTGGGGAGGGGGTGGAGTGTGTCAGAACAGCAGCAGGAGCTGCTGGGATTGCATGAGGTTCTACTCGGCTGTGCCCCGGTGTAACAGGCCAGACTAACCCCCCCGACCAGAATATACTCGGGGTTAAAGTGGCCTAGGCCAGATTATACCCCTCCGTATACCACAGCAGCTGTAGATCAGGGCTCCAAGCAACACATGGGGGCCCGAGGCAGCACAAAGTGGCCCCAGGCAGCAGAAAGTGGCCCTACGCAACATACAGGGGCCCCAGGCAGTGCTAGGGCCCCAGGCAGTGCACAGGGCCCCAGGCAGCACAAAGTGGCCCCAAGCAGCACACAGGGGCCCCAGGCAGTACTAGGGGCCACAAGCTACACACAGGATCCCAGGCTACACACAGGGGCCCCATGCAGCATACAAGGACCCCAGGCAGTGCACGGGGCCCCAGGGAGTGCACGGGGCCCCAGGCAGTGCACGGGGCCCCAGGCAGTGCACAGGCCCCAGGCAGCACAAAGTGGCCCTAGGCAGCACAAAGTGGCCCCAGGCAGTACTAGGGGCCACAAGCTACACACAGGATCCCAGGCTACACACAGGGGTCCCATGCAGCATACAAGGACCCCAGGCAGTGCACGGGGCCCCAGGGAGTGCACGGGGCCCCAGGCAGTGCACGGGGCCCCAGTCAGTGCACAGGCCCCAGGCAGCACAAAGTGGCCCCAGGCAGCACAAAGTGGCCCCAGGCAACATACAGGGGCCCCAGGCAGTACCAGGGGCCCCAGGCAGCACAAAGTGACCACAGGCAATATACAGGGGCCCCAGGCAGTGGGCCACCTGGGGCCACTTTGTGCTGCCTGGGGCCCCTGTGTGCTGCCTCTGGCCCCCATGCGCTGCCTGGGACCCCTTTATACTGCCTGGGGCCCTTGTATGCTGCATGGGGCCCCTGTATGTAGCCTGGGACCCTGTGTGTAGCCTGGGGCCCCTGTATGTTGCCTGGGGCCACTTTGTGCTGCCTGGGGCCACTTTGTGCTGCCTGGGGCCCCGTGCACTGCCTGGGGCCCCGTGCACTCCCTGGGGCCCCGTGCACTGCCTGGGGTCCTTGTATGCTGCATGGGGCCCCTGTGTGTAGCCTGGGATCCTGTGTGTAGCTTGTGGCCCCTAGTACTGCCTGGGGCCCCTGTGTGCTGCTTGGGGCCACTTTGTGCTGCCTGGGGCCCTGTGCACTGCCTGGGGCCCCTAGCACTGCCTGGGGCCCTAGCACTGCCTGGGGCCCCTGTATGTTGCGTAGGGCCACTTTGTGCTGCCTGGGGCCACTTTGTGCTGCCTCGGGCCCCCATGTGTTGCTTGGGGCCCTGATCTACAGCTGCTGTGGTATACGGAGGGGTATAATCTGACCTAGGCCACTTTAACCCCGAGTATATTCTGGTCGGGGGGGTTAGTCTGGCCTGTTACACCGGGGCACAGCCGAGTAGAACCTCATACAATCCCAGCAGCTCCTGCTGCTGTCCTGACACACTCCACCCCCTCCCCACAGCCCAGGGCAGCTCATATCATCTCCTATTCACCCGCACACCTGGGGTTCAGTGATTTCAATCAGCACTTAGCTCCAGTAGCAGCTCACCCTGTGTGTGCTGCTACCGACCAGAAGATACAATCTCCCATATGCTGTGTCTCTGTCAGGGGACACATCGAGGTCGCATCACCACAACATGATAGGTGTAAAGCAGAGATTCCAAATGGAGGAGGCGGCGATGAAGAAAGAATAACGCCGCCCAGTGGGGCGTGTGCTGCTGCATGGAGGAGGGGCAGAATGGAGCCTGGCGCCGCCTTCTCAGTCCCCAGCCTCAGGGACTTCTGTAAGTTATGTTATTTTTCTGCAGTTTTATAGGGCGGATTTAGCTCAGAGAGGGATAGATAGGGAGCAGCTAGGAAGGTGCAGGGACAGGTAGTGATAGTGTAGGGGCTTAGATCCAGGTGACAGGTTCCCTTTAAGGATTAATGTCAGTGGCTGCAGCTCTGCAGTATTAGATGGCTGTGGCTCTCCAGCAGTGGCGGATTATAATGAGGTCAATATGGGCTTTTACCCCGGGCCCAATGGTGTCTGGGGGCCCGCAGTCCAGGGGGTAAATTGCCCCATTATAATCCGCCACGGCGCCACCACACAGCACTGTGCACGCAGGCACAGCATCCATGAGGTAATGAGCCCCGCTAGTTGACAGGGAGCGGCAACCGCAGGGGGCCTGAGAGTGGCGCGGCCCCCTGCTGATGCCGCTCTCTCTCCTACAGTCCCGGCCGCCGCTGCCGCTGTGTTACACTCTCTCCCCCCCCCCGCTGCCGCTGTGTTACACTCTTCCCCCTCCCCCCCCCCGCTGCCGCTGTGTTACACTCTTCCCCCTCCCCCCCCGCTGCCGCTGTGTTACACTCTTCCCCGTCCCGTCCCCCCTGCTGCCGCTGTGTTACACTCTTCCCCCTCCCCCCCCGCCACCGCCGCTGTGTTACACTCTTCCCCGCCACCGCTGTGTTACACTCTTCCCCCCCCCCGCAGTGTGAGCCCACCTGTAGAGCCGCACTGGGCACAGGAGGACCTGTGCTTACAGGACCTGTGATGATGTGATGGAGGGGAGGAGTCAGGGATCACATGATCGGCTCCTCGTTATGCAGGTCTCCACTCTGTGATGGTTGTCATGGTGCTGGAGAGGTGAAGAAGATGAGATGAAGGTTATGTGTGATGTCAGGACTCAGGAGGGATTTACAGTGTGGATGTGGCAGAGCCGAGTGTGTGCGAGGTGTATGGAGCGGAGCCGTGTGTGTACGAGGTGTACAGAGCTGAGTGTGTGCGAGGTGTATGGAGCGGAGCCGTGTGTGTACGAGGTGTACGGAGCGGAGCCATGTTTGTACGAGGTGAATGGAGTGGAGCCGAGTGTGTACGAGGTGTACGGAGCGGAGCCGCATGTGCACGAGGTGTACAGAGCTGAGTGTGTGCGAGGTGTACGGAGCGGAGCCGTGTGTGTACGAGGTGTACAGAGCTGAGTGTGTATGAGGTGTACGGAGTGGAGCCGCATGTGTACGAGTTGTACAGAGCAGAGCCGCGTGTGTACAAGGTGTACGGAGCGGAGCCGCATGTAAACGAGGTGTACGGAGCGGAGCCACATGTGTATGAGGTGTATGGAGCAGAGCTGAGTGTGTACGGAGCAGAGCCACGTGTACGAGGTGTACGGAGCAGAGCCGAGTGTGTACAAGGTGTACGGAGCGCAGAGCGGAGCCAAGTGTGTACAGGGTGTACAGAGCCAAGCCGCATGTGTAGGAAGTGTATGGAGCAGAGCTATGTGTGTACACGGTGTATGGAGCGGAGCAAGGTGTGTGGAGCGGAGTCGTGTGTGTACGAGGTGCACCGAGCAGAGCCGCGTGTGTACGAGGTGTATGGAGCTGAGCCGAGTGTGTACAGGGTGTATGGAGCAGAGCCGCATGTGTACAAGGTGTACGGAGTGGCGCCACATGTGTATGAGGTGTACGGAGCGGAGCCAGGTGTGTATGAGGTGTACGGAGCAGAGCCGCGTGTGTACGAGGTGTACGGAGCGGAGCGGAGTGTGTTCGGAGCAGAGCCGTTTGTGTATGAGGTGTACGGAGTGGAGCCAGATGTGTATGAGGTCTACGGAGCAGAGCCGCGTGTGTACGGAGCAGAGCCGTGTGTGTACAAGGTATACGGAGTGGAGTTGCATGTGTACGAGGTGTGCAGAGCCATGTGTGTACGAGGTGTACGGAGCCGAGCCGCATGTGTACAAGGTGTATGGAGCGGAGCCGCGTGTGTACGAGGTGTATGGAGCGGAGCCGCATGTGTATGGAGCCGAGCGTGTACGAGGTGTTCGGAGCAGAGCCGAGTGCGTAAGAGGTGTACGGAGCAAAGCCGAGTGTGTATGAGGTGTATGGAGCAAAGCCGCATGCGTACAAGGTGTACAGAGCAAAGCCAAGTGTGTACGAGGTGTACGGAGCTGAGCCATGTGTACGAGGTGTATGGAGCAGAGTTGAGTGTGTACTAGGTGTACGGAGCGGAGCCATGTATGTATGAAGCATGTGGAGCTGTGTGCTTACAAGGTGTGCGTACCGGTGGTAGCTGCCTGCGGATGTTGCTCCCACTCCTATAGTCCCAGCGGCCTCTGCTGGCAGCATTGTTCTCCCGAGTCCCGGCTGCCGCTGTCCGCCCTGCTATGCTGATTCTGCCGGGCCCGACCGGGCTTTGCTGAATCCTCCTACTCTAGGAGGACCCAGACCCAGGCAGGCAGCTGATCTCGACTGAGGCTGAGCAGGCTCCTCCGTCCTCCTGACTGAGTCTGTGTCTCACCCGCCGACCGCCGTCCACCACCTCCTGGGTCGCCGCCTGCAGGAAGAGAGGGAGCCTGAGGAGAGGGACCGTCACCTAATGCCGACACAGAGCAGAGAGAGGACGTGCCTGTGTGACAGAGAGGTGAGTGATATGTCCACTCCTGACTCCTGCCCTGCTGCTGCAGCTGCTGCCTGTGGCTGTGCTCTGTGTGTGCACTGCCAGCCAGACCTGGTGGCTGCTGCATGGCAGGGAGGACTCAGTCAGTGTAAAGAAAGAATGTAAGCAGTAATTAAATGATTTGTGTACTAAGGCCCCTTTCACATCTGCTTTTTTTCAGATTGTGGCAGATCCGACAGATTTACCGCATCTGCCGACTAACGGCCGCACTTGCGGCACACTTGCGGCAAGCCCCATGACTTGTTCATGGGGCTTGCGGTTTGGTGCGGCAAGTGCGGTTCTGCTGGGTGCGGCAAGTCCGGCATTTGCGGCGGTGGAAAAAAAAAACGCTGCTGACCGCGTTGTCATCCATCGTCGCAACGGCTGTTAGGCAGCAAATGTGGTAAATCTGCTGGATCTGCCGCAATTTGAAAGACACGGTGATGTGAAAGGGGCCTAACGAACGCTGCTTTCACATCAGTGTTTAGCTGATGTTTGGGCCGTTCCAGCAGGTGGCGCCGCATGTGCCGGATCGTCCGCCTAACGGCCGACTTGCGGCCCGGATGCGGCAAGCCCCATGCATTGTCTATCACAAGTGCGGTTCTGCTGAGTGCGGCAGATCAGGCACTTGCCGCACCGGACCGCAAGCCCCATAGACAATGCATAGGGCTTGCCGCATCTGGACCGCGAGCCGGCCGTTAGGCA
The DNA here is from genome assembly GCA_033576535.1 of Allobates femoralis. NCBI lineage: Eukaryota > Metazoa > Chordata > Amphibia > Anura > Aromobatidae > Allobates > Allobates femoralis. The sequence continues at coordinate 224,237,057 of JARQOC010000002.1, forward strand.
GCTGATCCGGCGCCACCTGCCAAATCGGCCGCACATCAGCAAAACCGCTGATGTGAAAGGCCCCTTAATCACTGAAGTGGTGTGCCCCACCATCTTGGATAATACAGAAACATGTGAAATGGCTATACATGGTGTATCATGTGCCCCTCTAATAAGTGGCTATCTTGCTTGGATCATGTACGTATGGAGTCCATGCATTCATGATTCAAGAAAAATATCCACATAGAGGGACACATACAACATGTAGAGGTATTTCACATGTCTATCCAAGGTGGAGGGGTAGTGGGTGCGCACATTGTGTATTTTGTGAGTTTTTACCTCAGTATCTGTAAGGCCTCGTGCACACGCTGAGTATTTGGTAATTTTTTTCTTCGCTATCTGTAAAGCCTATTGCACATGCTGAGTATTTGGTGGGTTTTTACCTCAGTATCTGTAAGGCCTCGTGCACACGCTGAGTATTTGGTGGGTTTTTACCTCAGTATCTGTAAGGCCTCGTGCACACGCTGAGTATTTGGTGGGTTTTTACCTCAGTATCTGTAAGGCCTCGTGCACACGCTGAGTATATGGTGAGGTTATTACCTCAGTATTTGTAAGGCATCGTGCACATGCTGAGTATTTGGTGAGTTGTTACCTCAGTATCTGTAAGGCCTCGTGCACACGCTGAGTATTTGGTGACTTTTTTCCTCAGTATCTGTAAGGCCTCGTGCACACGCTGAGTATTTGGGGAGTTTTTTCCTCAGTATCTGTAAGGCCTCGTGTACACGCTGAGTATTTGGTGAGTTGTTACCTCAGTATCTGTAAGGCCTCGTGCACACGCTGAGTATTTGGTGATTTTTTTTCCCTCAGTATCTGTAAGGCCTCGTGCACACGCTGATGCTGCATTATAAGAAACAAGCTATTATGCCCTGAATGTCCCTGTACACAGAATAAATAACTTATAAAAATCTAGCACCCTGTATTCTAACCTATTACTGGTCCGAAATTCTTGCTTGCAGATTGGTCCTTTCAGCCTCTCCTCGCCGTCTGACAGCCTCTTCTTCTGAATGATATGGATCACGCCTTTGTTATCCACGTCCCACTTTCCCATCTCACGTCTGTGCAGATGCCTCTCCAGCTTGCGCAAACGCACCGTGCTCTGCCCTACTGCAGCTACAATGTAAAACTCATCTACTCATGCGCGAACCGCAGGGGTCTCTGCACACGGCTACAGGCTCCCAGTCTTCTGCGTGTAATGAATGGTGACATTACTGAGATTTTAAACTTGTAGGATAATCCCATGATGGAGCACATTGCACCTGCACAAGCCGGAGAGGTATGGGCGTAGCATAGGCAATGGAAAAATTGGACGTGGTCACGTGGATAACGCAGGTGACAGGAGGCGTTATCTACATCATTCAGAAGAAGACGCTGTCGGACCGCGAGGAGGCGGGACGGACCAATCTGCAAGCAAGTCCATCAGACTGGTAACAGGTGATTATCATTCAGGGTGCACGCCGTTCGAGATATTTATAAGTTATTTATTCTGAGTACAGGGGCAGTCAGGGCATAATGGCCTCCTTCTAATGGACTGCTCAATACTATGGCTTAAAGTGTTTGTTTTTTTCCTCCTAACTGAAGGGTAAATTGACTAGGATCAATGGATGTTTGACAGATTAGAGTTTCACTCAGCAACTATTTTTCTGGAATAATCTATTTCAGGTATATGATAACCTCCGTCACATGACTCCCGCGACCCCGTCACATGACCCCGTCACATGACCCCCATGACCCCGTCACATGACCCCCGTCACATGACCCGGGGGGGGGCCCACAGAGTCTGAACAGCCCCGGGCCCTGGCTACCCTTAATCCACCCTGCTCTCCAGTACTAGTTGCAGTTGCTGTGTGTATCAGGTGATGTGGTTGTCAACTCCCCCAGCCTGTAAATAGTCTCATGACCCATCACCTGGTGTCACTGAAAAAGTCAATTCTCTATTCTGATAGTGAGCTGCTTGGATGCTGTGGAGTTCTTGCTGAAGCCTTCCAGAAGCTTTAAACATTTGAGATAGCCATTTTGTGTGTGAATTGCTGTTGTATCCTGGTCAGTGGGTGGAGGTGAGGGGGTAATAGCCCAGGGCTGGTCAGGAGCAGGGCAGGGGTGGTGGACCAGACATCCTCACCTTTAGAGGTAATTCTGGGAATAGGGTCAGCTAGGGAACCCCAGTCTACGGGGTCAGACTAACTACCCAGATTAATTTTGCTCATCATTTCTATCCTGATACTTATACGCTCATCTGCTAAAACCACCCCATGACATATTGTATTTGAGAAGAAATGCTTCAGGCCCTCCTTCAGTTTATATCCACATTGTTCAATTATTATCCTCTATCTTAGTAACAGGAAAATCATCAACATAATTCCTATACATAACTCTGACCATAAGCCAGAGAAAAGATGCACTTATTTCCTATTAACAAACAAAATACTTTATTAAGAATACACATAAATAGAATGTTTGGCAAACAAAGAACGAATTCACAAAAACAAACCCATCCCACTAGAAGGAGGAAGGGGGGCACATACTGTATTTCACCAATTAGTATAGTGAACTAGGTGATATTTAGGGATGGTTCAAGTCTCACTCAGTGTCAGTAAGGATACACTAATGGCCACTTTACACACGGCTACATTTCTAGCTTATCCACAGGTAACTTACTGGCTGCAGTGAAATCATGGAGACATTATTCCATTTGTACACAGCAACAAGATAGAACCATGTCTCCATGATTTCACTGCAGCCAGTAAGTTACCTGTGGATAAGCTAGAAATGTAGCCGCGTGTAAAGTGGCCATTAGGGTTGTGCAAAAGGTATAATGCTGTATTCAAACACTATTGGGTGGTTGTAGGGCAATACACAAGCTTACAAACAGTGTAAGACATAATAAGGTCTAATACTTGTGCTGGTTCCATTCCCTCCCCCACACACCAGTGAAGATATATCGTCGCATGAACAATCACCTATGATAAAAACTGACTATATTTCGCCCCAAGTTCTTACTCGAAATACAGGGACAAGTGGTATAGTGGAAAGATCACTAGATCCTCACTACATCTGCATACCCGTGCTAAGTGGCACGTTAATATACTGGATATACCGGTAGTAACAAACAGTAAAATGCATAGCGCAAATCTATCATTATTAACAGTAAAACCTGCAGCTACCAGTACAGAGAAGATGGGCAAAATAATTTTCACTGGGCAATGAACCAATCTGTCCATAGAAACTAACCTTATGGTGCATGGAGTAATAGGTACAGAGCCCGCACCAAGCCCCTACACATGTTTCACAGCACTTGCTTCTTCAGGAGACCACCTTAGTGTATCCTTACTGAGATTGAGTGTGACTTGAACCATCCCTAAATATCACTATACTAATTGGTGAGTATGTGGCCCCCCTTTCTCTTTTTGTGGCAGGGCTTCGTTTTTGTGGGTTCGTTCTTTGTTTGCCAAACTGCCTTAGTCTATTTATATGTATTCTTAATAAAGTATTTTGTTTGATAATTAGAATTTAGTGATGTTTTTTCTAGCTTCCGGTCAGTTATGTACATAACCTCCTTATATTTAGTTGAGAAGTAGGGATTTCTATAGTAGAAGAAAGACACAATTATGAGGAAGTGATAAAAGCAGAGAGAAGGTAATATGTACAGGGGAGGATTTCTAGAAATTATGTTGAGGAGGCGGGCAGGGTCTTAGTAGTCGCGGGCAAGGCCGAACCTTGGCTGCACAGCAGCCTTGGATTAGCAGTCCACGCCTTAGCCACTTTCGCAGTGCATCAGTTATTTACACAATCTCACTCCTCCAAGGACAGTGTAGAAACGGAGACCCAAACTCCTGCCAATAATCTTTTACTTGAACAGTCTAGTGCAACATGAGTACTACTCTTGAAGGTTACATTCTTGAGGCCATTCATTTTAATACAATTTATTGCAGACTGCTCCTGTCGTCCCAATCCCTCTAGACTCTCGCCTGCTCCATTGAACACTACAGTGGTTTGCTGTAAGAGTCTCCCTTGGCTATAGTCTCAGTCTATCCCACCCACAGGGATTCATTCTGAGGAACAATTAGGGCAACCGTTAGACAAAGTTCCTCTTCTGCTAGCACTGCGATGACCCGTTCACCTGAGTCTATGTTGAAGTCCAGTGCAACAAGTACCGTAGGAGTCAGTTGATTCTCACAGGTCTCTTCGAGGTCGAGTTCCAACAAATGAATGGTTCAAACTCACACACATTCTGAAACAATGCCCCAATTCCTGTACTCAACTCCCAGAGTGATTCAGAGGGTCCGTCCGAATCACATGCTGGGCTTCCCGGCCACTGCGGCGGACACTGATGCAGCGCACAATCTTCGTTCCTCTTTCCACTTTGGGGACACTCCAGAAACATTACATTGCAGGCCCGCTTTGTTAACTAGGCCCCACCCATAAGGGGTGCACTACTTTAAAGAGGACCTGTCACCAAACCAGGCATGGTGATCTAATTACAGCACTGGATGCAGCATGTCTGCAACATGCAGACAAGGGGTCCCCCAGCACTTGAGCAGCCCTGTACCCCGAGATAATACAGTTAGAAAACTTACATGATACAGCCACTAAGGAGGTGGCTAGGGGCTGCAGCCAAGGGCGATTCACACCCCTGCCTGTGTAATCTGCCCACCGCTGCCAATCATTCTCTCCCTCTTCAGCAGCATTTAAACAGAGGTTTTTTTTTCTCTCTCCAGAAAGTCTGTTAGCCCCGCCCCCTGAGGGGCGGGGCTAAACGGCAGAGTAAAAACCCTCGTTTAAATGCTGCAGACAGGGAGAGAATGATTGGCAGCGGTGGGCGATTAAACATGCAGGGGTGTGAATCTGCCCTTGGGCTCCAGCCTCTAGCCACCTCCTTAATGGCTGGAGCATGTAAGTTTTCTAACTGTATTATCTCGGGGTACAGGGCTGCTCAAGTGCTGGGGGACTGCTTGTCTGCATGCTGCAGACATGCTGCATCCAGTGCTGTAATTAGATCACCATGCCTGGTTTGGTGACAGGTCCTCTTTAACTAATTCCCTAACTTGAGGGAATTGGGGAGCAGTCTTTACCTCTGCCTTTAGGGGACCTCATACTTATAATCACACATAGAAAGTCTACATACAGATATAACACTTCAACATATGGGTATAAGAACACAGTGACCTCCAGGGCAGGGTTGGCAAATCACTAGACCCCCAGCCCCCACAATGAGATAGATGATTTGAACACAACTTTGCTAGTCAGTCTAACAAAATGTGGCTTGTTTAATGCCGACAACCCTGCATGGACACCGACATACTCACTGTGGCGGATGGGCCGTGTGTCTCTTCCCCTCGCCTCAGCCATCCATGTGCACTGATGCTGTCTCTGACTCCCAGGGCCTGTACACATCAAACATGTTACCCAGTGTGCACCTATGGCATGCACCCATGCTCCTGCCCTGCTCTTAAAGGGCCAGTGCACTATTGTCCGCAACTGCCCTCAGTCTACGAACTAAGAAGCACTAGGTATTTAAGGCTTCTTCCCACTAGGAGAGGTACCTGAGCAATGTGTTAGCTTAGTTAGTTTATTGTCTATGGCTTACTTGTCAGGTCCTGTCCTCTGTGTCCCGTCTCTTGTACCAGCCTTCCCATACCTGTCTGTACCTGCTGTGCCCTATGTACTAGCTTGCACCCGTCATCCTGCCTGCTACAGCCATTCTAGTTGCACCTGCCTACACCAATGAATGTACCTGTGTTCATCCCTGTATTATCTGTCTAAACCAGAGTTTTCCTGGGTCACCTGCCTATAGCAGAGACTGTATCTGTCCATCGCTATGTCACATGTCTATAACAGAGACAGTACCTGTGTCTGGCAACTGACTCCCAGTGCAGGGGACGCAAGGACAAAGTCCCTCTTGTGGTCCAGTGGGTCTACTCCCTCCTCGCTCGTCCCTGTGAGCATAATCAGGTTGTCCCTAAAGGATAGGCTTACAGGCAGCATGGTGGCTTAAAGGTTAGCACTGATACTTTGTAGCACTGGGATCCTGTTTTTAATTCCCATTAAGTACATCTACAAGGAGTTGGACCGGGATTCATCCAGTTTCATCTCACAATCCAAAGACATACCAATAGGAAATTTAGATTCTGTGCCACAATGGAGACAGTGCTGATGTCTGAGAAGCATGGTGGAAATTAATGATGCTTTATAAATAAATATAAGTCTTCATCTGTATGATACAAAAAGCAATGTTTTGTGTAAGGCTGAACGCAATAAATATTTGAAAATAATGAATGTGGTCAGAAATATTGACGCTCCCTTCATTCCAGTGCAAACAACGATCAATGCTATTTTTGGGGCTGGCCAGATATATCACATACACGTCTGAAAACTTAACCTGCAAGATAAACGTGAACAAGTGTTGATAAAACAGCTTTTTTCACAATTATCTTGGCGTATAAGCATCCTGTTGATTAGCTGATGAACATGGAAAATGCTTGTTCATCTGGTAAAGTTATCCTTTGCGTAGCAAAAAATATCATTCTCAGTGGTGCA